>JAVTVY010046651.1:0-20949 GCA_036873755.1 Hanleya hanleyi
TGATTTACTGGAAATGACGTGAGTTTGCTGCCATTTTACTGTGAACATTAGTTCGCAGATAGGGAGGGGCAGTGGAAGGAAACCAATGACTGCGCCTCTGTCGAAATGGGATTGTCAACTGACTTTCGTGGAATGAACATGATGGTCATCAATCATGTTACCGTACGTATATTGGTTGGCGATAAAATGGACTTGTGATGGACGTGTGATGAAAACTAGAAGTATATGCCCCGGAAAGCAATTAAAAAAAAAAAAAATACTTCCAACTACACCAAGAAGTATAAATTTTGACAGACAAATTAAACTTCCCCCACACATAAGCAATCCACATAGAAAGTCACCACTTGCTCTGAACGCGCACAAGTGAGAGGTGCACAAGATTTGATCTGTACGAGAACCGATCCAGAACCCGTAATGCAGGGGTCAAGCGAAACCCCCACCCCCCCAACCTCGGGGTTTAGTTGGGACTTAGCAAATGAGAGTTGTTAAAATGCTTCAATGCCCTACCCTCTGGGGCAAAACATTGAAGTGAGTCCCCACCTAAACTTCAACCAAATACAATTGATGTCCCATTCCTAGGTAAAAGAAATATTAACTCAATACGAACATAAACAGGACTGAAAGCGTGTGAAAGCCCCACTCCGTGGGGCGTAAACATGTTGTGAATCCCCAGGTAATGCCCCACTAAACCCGACCCTTGCCCGAGGTTGGGGTTGCATGGGGGGGGGGGGAATTTCGTTTGACTCCTGCATAATTCACGAAAATTGGATCATGGAAAAATGATGCCTGTAATTTCTCATTTTTCCGGGGCTCTTACTGCAGGGACAACACACTCATACTTCACTCCTTGGCAAACTGAAAGAAAAATGAGAGGTTCTTTGTCACGCCACCCCCTAGCTAAATAATATAGCCCTCAAGAGTAGTGGGGGCTATAGGTCCGGCAGTCACCTCCAGCGAGGGTTTTAGATAATTTTATTACGAATCACCCCACACTCACAAACTGTCGTATATCTAATCTCTATCCCCTCCTGCGCACTATTTTAAAATCTTACGTACTCTTGTGAAATAGTAACGAATATATCGCCGTCTGAAATTTCAGTCGACTTCCACTTTTTAAACGCGCCATGTTAACCATATACAGTGACGTCACCAACATGGCGGACAGAGAGTTGAAGATTTTCGACTGGAAAATTCAGACACGGCGATGCGTCACTATTCCTGACCAGTACTGAAGGCTAAATAACGCGGGGAGGATAGAGATAAGATGTAGGGCAGGTTCAGAGGTGGGTGATTCGTAATAGGTATCACAAACCCTCGCTGGAGGTGACTGGGGCCGACCTATAGCCCTCATACTTGGGGGCTATATTATTTTAATACCCTTCCCGCACCAACAACACATATTTGTTCATTCAATATTTGTTCATTCAATCACATCGGATGTGTTATGTTACCAATGACAATTTAAACATAATAGTATGGGCATTTTCCCGATCCTAATTTACTAGGTAATCACAGATGGGAACTGAGGATAATCCGATAGGCCTGTATGTTCACATTTCAGCTTTCTCGGTTCAGTTGCACTCGCCTCGGTGACTTGGATTCTGGCGCGAACAAGGTCAAGCCAACACCCGAATCAGAGTGCCGGAAAGGAGAAGAGCATCAAGATGAACAATAACAACAAGTTAATCATGTATTCAATCAGTTACAAAGAAAATTAACAAAATAACACGTTCTAACAACAACCAAACTTACCGAAACGGCACGTTGAATTTTCCCCCACACAGGCTCATGCTTTCGGTGCTTTCCAGCAATGGCAGAAGAATCACGTGAAGCAGGAGCCAATCAAATTACTCACTGTCTCCGCGCGCCACCTTGCCGGGCGCGAAAATAACACAACATTGTTTAGATGTTGTTAAAATCCGAAGAGTCTGACACTTTAAATGTTATAATACTAGTATTCAACATTTTAAAGTGTTGTATTGAGTATAACACTTAGAAAATGTTACCATTACAACACTTGTGTTTTAAGAGTGCACGCTTTATCGCCAAGAGTAAAAAAGGAGACCAAGTTGCCTACATTGGTAACGTAACTGCACAGTTCAAGTGTACAATTTCGTTGGAGCGATGATGCAGAAAGGGAGCTTCGCTGTCAAAATAGTGACAAGGCTCCCACTTAGTGAGTCGTCATCTCATCATCACAAATGTAGTTTGTACCGGCACAGCGTGGAGGAACAAACTAATGTTTGTGCCGCACTGGTCAATGCCTGAAGGGAGGCGGGGCAAAACGGGGGCGTGGTCGAGCCACGTGGTAGTTTTGTGAGATGCGGGGCGCATGGTCAGTCTAGAGTTTTCCCTTTCAACGTGCAGCACATATTTTTTATTCAAAATATTTCCCCCATGGGGGGGGGGGGAGAGAATTTCTTGAGTATACCTTCAGCCTAATTTTCATGTGTATACTATTAACCCATCCCAATGATAACAGTATTATAGTAAATGACACCTATGCTTTTCCCAGAGTCTTTTCCATTACATCCGGTTCATGTTTTATCTCTGGGTTTTTAATGCCAGGTTGTCAATCATATACACCAATGTATGGTGTATTATTATAGTATATTACATGATAAGATATGATGTTATATGAGCATTGGTCTAGCATGATAAGTCGTCTATTTGTACGAGCTGCACAACTGGAATAAACTCACACCATGATAAGTCGTCTATTTGTACGAGCTGCACAACTGGAATAAACTCACACTTAATGTTTGTATTCATGACTTGGAGTCATTTGTTTTATTAGGACAGGTCGCAATAGGAATGGAGAACAAACAGGCATGTTGAGAATTCAGCTTCGCAATTCGGCAGAACTCGGTTTTAAATTACTTCCCTTGGCGTATAGATGGCGCTATCACAAGAAACAGGATGGGATACGGGCTCTTCGACGCAGATTTCCTGGTCGCCATTTGTATTTTTAGTTTCAACTTCAGTTTGAAGTGGACAAGCATGTTTTGATTTAATTCTATTCCAATATATTGGATACACTTCAGTGTTTTTGGTTACGCCGTTATTTGAGTGGACCACTGTTTTTGACAGTTATTTTGACCTTAGTGCGTTGACTATTGTCTTCAGCTTCTGTGGACATCAAGAAGCCTGGTTCAGATAATTTACTATTTGTCTGAATGTATTATGTTTCATTTTCTCCTCTCACAGTATAAACAATTCCATCGATGTATTGAAAATTACGTGTAGGCTATTGTGGGACGTCATTTGACGGGTTTAGGAAAATACTTCCAGTTATGAAAACTGCCAACTCTCTGTAGGCCAAATCAATTGTATTCTTCGATTAACATGGTCTACTGTGAAAGTAGTAGTCGAACGTTTGTGTAAACGTAGATTGCCACCGAAATTTATTTAGTCTTCGGAAATTTAGTGTGAAATCTAAATAATTACTCTGCCAAGTGGCTGAAGAATTATAAGCCAACCGTTACAATATTTCAATTCACTTTTGTACCAAATACCCAACATAGGGCAGTGCACAAATTACTGCAACACAATAACTAAGTAACAGAGTACATGTAATACGACGACTGGAATTAAGCATGACTAGAATCCTGGAGCTATATGCTAGAATGCAGCACTCATCAGGGGGCGGGGGGCGGCGGACTTTTTGCGACCACAAATTATGTTATAAGGCCTGATAGCTCCAGTCCGACATTTAACATGGCCGGTATAGAGTTCAAAGCGCACTTCTGCGACTCCCCCACTTTCAAATGTGCTCCCCCATGTTTTCCATGAAACATCGCTCCGACTACTATCGTGTGTGTGTTCTCTACTGAGCTACACCCTGTATTCACAGAACTCTTGCTATATGATGACATATAATATTACATAATAGAGGTCATGACGCAAGAACATTAAGAATTTCTCCATTTTCTCATAAAGAAATTCATCTGTTGAGCAACGAGACTCACATGTATCGTCACACAAGAACGAAACCAAAGTATATAAAACTTCTTGTTTCACTTATTATGCCAATGTCACAGGCAAATTCTCTTATTGTAGTCTCTTCATTTATAGATGAAGAGAGTGATTATGGACTTCTGGTGAAACTCATCTTCAAAACTGTTTGGGCAGTATCTATTCTGCTGAGCGATTGAAGTGTAGCTACCCTTTTCAATCAGTAGACTTTGGTTACTTAAACGGAGCTTGCTAAAGGTTTGTCTATGTTTAAAGCAAGCAGTGTGTAACAAGTACATGTATGGTTCAGTTTCTATTACTGATTTTACCTTGCGATATGTTCTTAATTTAGTACCACTGCCTTTGCTGACATTATCAGAGAAGTTGTATAGAATGATTAGTCATAAGATCTGCTGTTTTCTCTTTATGGCAAGGTTAGAAATTCAGAAAATTAATCACATGCACAGTGTGCACCCAAATATTTGAAACACATGCACAACAAAATTTTCACATGCACAACTTTTTTTGTACTGAATTGAAATCTCAATAACCACTGTACATTACTAGTACACCACGGAGATTCCTTCATTGTTGTTGTTAGCACACGTTGGTCTAATGTTTGCCTTTCTGTATCAACGGCCTCTTCGTTAACGACAACGTCGGTGCCACTGTCTGCTACGTCAAATTCGTTACACATTCAGATTAGATTGTTTTGCAGCAGTGAAGAACGATGTAATACTTCGCTGATTTCGTTCCATTTCGA
Source organism: Hanleya hanleyi (assembly GCA_036873755.1). NCBI lineage: Eukaryota > Metazoa > Mollusca > Polyplacophora > Lepidopleurida > Hanleyidae > Hanleya > Hanleya hanleyi. Next base: position 4,718 of record JAVTVY010046651.1, read on the forward strand.
TACTGTCCGTGACGGTTGTGATGCAAAGATTTGGCAATCGCATTTGTGAGCTGTCTGGTATTAGACTTGAGAACGGTGAAGTCCCCACTATTTTACCCGTGGGACGTTATAGATGGTAAAGCATTCCCAAGGTATTTCGACTCAAACAACCACTTTTTAAACCACTCCGCATTTGTTAATTTCACCCCGGGTCATTTTTACGTAGCCGTAATTTCGTGATATCGCTAAAGTTAAAATGGAGGTGCCTTCAATTCCGTTCGTGAGAGGACGTTTGTCATTTCGCGAGAGGACACATGATTAAATTGACGTACTTGACAGAAAAAAAAATAATACAAGGTCAGTTCTCACTGTTGAAAGAAGGTATTTATCGGATACAGAACTGAACACTGATTTTTGGTAATAATGAACCACATGCATGTTGTGCACCCACACAAAATAAACACATGCACCACCAAAGTTTTACGTGCATGTGTGCATTCGGAATTTCGAACCATGACTTGACACTAGTTTCACAGATAGTGGAGTAGTCTGTGATATTGTAATGTTCCAGTTATGTAACCCATCGAATAGTTTTTACCCCTCGGGCGTCAGCGTCGTCTGTCCATCTCTCTTGTGAACACGATACCAGTATCTCAAGAAGATCTAGCCAGGCATTGTGAATTCATACCACATATGTATCGGGTGAAGGATCAGAAGCTTATTAAAAATGATGGACCTTGACCTATTTTGTCAAGGTCAAATTCTAGTATTTGCTATATATTTTAAAGGATTAAAGCTGGGTCTCCAAATTTATATTATATGCAACTCGTGATTGACAAGAAGCCTATCCCAGTTGACTGACCTTGACCTTTTCTTATAGGTCATATACTGTTTATTATGATATAACATGAAGAAATAAAACTAGGTTTTCCAAATTAACACTGTATACATCTGGCGAAGCTCCAAAGGTGTGCTGAAGACGACTGATCTTGAGCTATTTTATCCAGGTCAGATTCTATTTAGTACAATATTTCATGAAAGATTATATCTACATTGTCCAAATTTATGCCACTCATGGCTGGACCTGAATTCTATTGAAGAATATCACTGATCTTGACCTATTTTTAAAAGGTCAAATTCTCTATGTTAACTCTAAGATCTCTAAATTCATGTTCCCTATGCAATTAAGTTAGAATTTACTTGAATTTGAAGATGACTGACCTTGATCTTTTTTTTCGAGATAAAGTTACTTGATTTGATTATAAACTGTTTAGAAAAGTATATTTAGAGCTAAGAATTAGGTCATGCTCTACCAGAACCTCATGCCTTTGCAAAAGCTGAACTACAGCCAAACCCTACTAGATCACATTTTTTGAAAATACACTGGCGATATTATACAATGCATGATTGCTGGGTGTAAACAATAACGGATAGCCGAGGGGTATTGAAACCTAATGGGCTATTTTTAATATTACTAAGCCAACAATTTTTGTTATTGGATGAGAGTTTGACAAGCCCTATATGCATGGGAGATTAGTCTGCCGGCCAGAGTTCCGGAATGATTCAATATTAGGTATCCTTTCGAGCTAACGACAATACATGATCACCAGAATGAATATGACATCAACAATGGATTCTTCGACCCAAGTAGAAGAGCTGAGAAATAGACCTGAGAAATAGACCTGAGAAATAGAATAGATTGACCACAATTCAGCCTATTATCTTTGTAACTGATGATTAAACAATAAAGTTACTTAATGCTATGAGTCTTTGTTCTGTTATTTATATAAACAATTATTCTGTAACTGTTTATCCAGCAACGTTATGCCATTCACACGTGAGGTTCACCACACCGTTACCATGGATACCATTATCGATACGTTATACAATTATTACCAGTGAGAAATATTGTACATGTATAGATGAATGAAGACAATATAAATTGGGAGTTCCAAGTTTACACAATCTAGTATGGTTATACATGTATGGTTCCATAAATATAACTACGGTTTACAATCCTTGGGTGAAATAACCTACCCTGATGGGCCAACTGGAGATCATGGAGACAGGTAGTGGATCCAGGAGAGACCTGCAGATACATTTACATATCAGTTTACCCTGCACAAATAATAACAGAAACCTTTTGTAGCCTCTACCACTAACGGCTAATAAAATTGTGTCAAATCTATATCGAAAATCTACAGATAAAATAGTTCGTGGGTTTACAGATCTATATAGTGACATTACCAATTTAGTAGACAGATCATCATCAGCCTACAATTGTTCTGCGGCTACAACAAACAGGAAAATAGTAATGCTACTCACGGTAGTTGAAAGCTGCATAAAACTGTTGAAATTACATCAAATCAATTAATAAATTCTCTCTGTCAAACGATTCGCTAACATTTTCGTGTTTTCACAAACAGAAAGAGCTAAGTAAAGGGCGATAACTCTAATGTAAGACTATTCTATGAAAGAATCTTACTGATCAATGGGAGACAATAATGTAGTAATAATAATAATTTCATAACGGCAGTAGGGAAATCTCAGAAAATGATATTGTCCTAATTCTATGATGGCTGAGAAGGGACATCGCTGTATTGTATCGACACACGAAGGCAGGATGCGAAGCGCGAGGTCAGGATGCGAAGGACGAAGGCAGGATGCAAAGCATGAAGTCTGGATGCGAAGGCAGGATGCGAAGCTCGAAGCCAGGATGCGAAGTCGCGAAAGCAGGCTGCGAAGTGGTGAAGCCATGATGTGAAGAGCGAAGTCAGTATGCAAAGCGTGAAGTCGTCAATGTGCAGAAGCGAATCGCAGTGTCTCGATAGGCTGCAAAAGGCATGTGCGGTAGATTATGAAGTCAGGATGCGAAGGACGAGGGCAGGATGGAAAGCACGAAGTCAGGATGCGAAGGCAGGATGCGAGGTAGCCAAGGCAGGATGTGAAGGCAGGATGCGAAGTAAGAAGTCACCACACCTGACTAAGCCACTTAGCATCCTGCCTTCGCGACTTCGCATCTTGACTTCGCTCTTTGCATCCCGACTTCGCTCTTTGCATCCTGACTTCGCATCCTGGCTTCGCACTTCACATCGTGCCTTCGCCTCCCGACTTCGCGCTTTGCATCCTGCCTTCGTCCTTCGCATCATACCTTCGCATCCTGACTTCACGCTTCGCATCCTAGCTTCGCATCCTGCCTTCGTGGCTTCGCATCCTGACTTCGCGCTTTGCATCCTGCCTTCGCATCTTGACTTCGCGCTTCGCTTCCAGTCTTTGCAGTGTAATTTCGTGCTTCGCATCCTGACTTTACGCTTTGCATACTGAATTTGCATACTGCCTTCACATCCTGACTTCATGCTTCACATCCTGCCTTCGTCCTTCTTATCCTGCCTTGGTGCTTCACATCCTGCCTTCGTCCTTCGTGTGTCAGTCCTGATTCATTAACACAATACAGCGATGTCTCTTCTCGGCCATCATATAATTCTGCTCTAACATCTCTTTTGTTGATACTGAGTATGTATTTGCAGAATTTTATGTGTACAGCCTCAACTGCCAACCTGTCACAGTGGAAGGACTTGTGGGAGGCTAACCACACTTCACAATAATACAGGTTTAACGACATGTTGGAATAGTTTGAAACTGACTTTAACAGGTGGACCATGTTTGAGAATGGTGTGATATAGGTGATTAAGGCACTTCATACATGTACCTTTCTTTTGCAGTTGTTGAACTGCTCTTGTGAAGGTAACCCTGCTGCTGATGAGCAGCCGAAGGTAGTTAAATTCGACCACATTATTAAGCGGGGCAGTACCCAGGGTGAAAGATGGGGCAGGTTTTTTTAGGATGCCTTTACTTATAGTCATAGTTACAGTTTTGTCTATGTTAATAGATAGGAAGTTGTACAATGAGTGATTTGATAGGAAGTCCAGACTATGCTGAATTGCCGTAGGGAATTCAGAAAATAAAACCAAATCGTCCGCGAACAGTAAATTAAAACGCATATAAGGGAAGTGGGAAGAGGTGCTGACATACTGACAGAGCCACATGACTTCACAGTATAGTCTTCTCATTTCTAAAGCACATACCAAGAATCTAAAGATGCGTGATATGTGTTGTATCTCAGGTACGCTTTTACGGTACCTGTTCATGTGGCAACTTGGATGACTGACCACACGGCCTCTGGCGCCAGCATAAGCGATATTAGATACAAATCTAGAGAGCTACGATGGAAATGCTCTGACAACTCGTATATTGGTAACTGGTGAGCTGTGTCGCTGTGACAACTCGTACACTGAACATTGGTGAGCTATATCGTTGTCAAATGAAAATGACGGCATTTAACACAAAAGACTAGTCTGTAAGGTCCGATGTTGACCCAGCATCGATTTAATGATTTAACCTGATAGAATCTAATTCAACAGGATCACAGCTGCTATTAAACACATCTTTAATGTCATCAATAAATATGTTAAAAATGTAGGGAAGAGGCTGCACCCTTGACGGACGCCTCTGTGTGATTTAATTGCAGGTGAGAGACCCTTTGATGTAATTACGCAGTACGAAACTTTAGACTTGATCAGTTTGAAACTATTCCCTGTGACACCTTTTCTTTTACGTTTTTCAATCAGAAGGGAATGATCTGTCCTGTCAAAAGCCGTTTGAAAATCAACAAAGGCAAAGTACAAACGCTTGCTTTTAGATAAATATGTGTCTATGATTGTTTTAAGTATGGAAATATTATCAGTTGTCCTATGGTCAGATCTAAAACCACCCTGATTTATGCTCAGCGGATCCCATGTCTCTAGAAAATTTGTTATTCGATTGATCAACACTTTGTTGAATAGTTTACTAAGACCGGTGCTAAGGGCAATTCCTCTGTAATTATTAGCATCATACTGCCTTTTTTGTATTAAAAGGTGCTTGATAATAGATGAACCCCAATCTTCCGGGTATTCACCACTTTCCAGTATGATGTTAAAAAGAGTTTACTGATATGGTCGATTAGATAAGGAGCAACACATTTCAATAATTCATTTGGGATATTGTTCTGTCCTGCAGCTTGTTTAGACTTCAGGGTCTTTGCAACCTTCAAGATCTCTTGTGGACTTATTGGGAGAGTTTATAGTGCAAGTCTCACCCTGGGAAGTATCACGTGGTAGTGATGTACCTGATGTATTAATAGGACTAGCATTAAGATTTTGAAAATGTTCAAAACATTCATCAGGATCCAGAGCACATGTATCATCAGTGCTCCTGAGGGATTTAATTAGTCACCAATAAGCAGCTGGGTTATCCTCTTGCATATTATCAATTTTATCCACCATTTCTCTGAAAACAGACTTGTATTTATATTTAACTAACTTCTTATTTTGTTTTTTTTGGCACTGAAATATTTAACTGCATATTTGGAGTAATTTTGAGATTCTTCATAAGTTTGAAGGTGCCATCCATTATTGTTTTATATTGTCTAGAGTCTCGGTCGAACCATTTATTCTTTTTCCTTTTGTGACCTTTTCTAGGATACAATTTTCGAAGGCTAGAATGTGTAAGATGATGTTGAACGGGTTTATTCTTTAGTATCAATTTTTGTATGAAATGCTTGAGAATTTATCCTAGAGATGATTTGTCACTGAGCAGCTTCATGTTTGAACTCCGATCCAACAAACACAGCCTCATTTAAATGTTGAATGAGGTCTTCGTCAGGTATGTCTCTCTCCTCCAAATATGGTTCCATTTCATTGCGGATGGTGCTATCTTAGAATCCTGTTCGCAACGCACTACAAAACATGCCCTGCACCAGAGTTACATCATATGTAATGCCACTGTGTTCTTCCATTGAAGCAAACAACACTCTCTGTTTGAGGTCCATCACACGGATAAGGAAAGCTCGAGCTTCCTCTTTCTCCCCCTGAACTGCTGTACAAAGTTTCTGATACAGTTCAGTGGCACTCTGTTCTTGGTAGTAGGCACGCAGTGTCCGACGCAAGGCTGCAACATTTAATGTTCGCCTCTTTCCATCCAGGAGACTGCGAGTCCATACCCAGGAACCGCTGCTTTGATGACGGCATTGATTATTTCCTTCTCAGAATAACCCTTCTCCACGCCTTCCTCGATCAGGTTTACTAAACTAAGGAAGCTCAATCCATCTTTCTGCTTGGACCATCCAATCAGTCCTGTGATTTTAAAGTGTCTTTTTCACAAACCAGTATTGGAGGCGTGTTTGGTTGCTGAACTGTCCTTCACTTGGTGTTGTATCTACACCACGCCAAAAATTGCAACTTCAAACAATTCAGCCTTGCATTTATGTAATAACTTCTGCGTTCATGAATTGACCTTTCTTGCAGAGGTGTAGAAGATGACTGACTTGAGAGAAGATGGTTTGATCTGAAAACCAATATTTGAGTAAAATGAGTGTTTTGCCTATTAGAAGAGTTAGGAAGGCGCAAATTGTTTCATCCTAAAATCTTGTCTGAAAATGGGTAAAATGAATTCTCAAAACTTTTCAAAACATCCCAGAGAGGGGAATTCCGGTCCCACATGACCCCCCCCCCCCACCCAAGCTTGAACGCTTCTGCCCCGCCTACTAGATAAACGACCAGCATTCCACATCAACATAAATAACGTTTACTGCATTACTGAAGATAACTTCGATTCTATTGGCGTTGCAAAATTTCGTATGGGACATACTTGACAATCATACACGATTAACTCGCGAACATTTACTAAAAAAAAAGAGCCATTCCCAAGGTGTATTCCATTGGAGGAGAGGGGGAGGGAGGGGGGGGAGGCAACAAAAGCATAATCTCAAGCATAAGGGGCACCTTTTGCCACCCGTCCCTTGAATAGGACAGGCCCACATGTTAAATACAAACGTCTCTAAGCCAGAATACCGCTATCCTAATAGCAATGAAATTGCACGCTACGTGGGAATGTAGGTCCTATGTAATTGCTGATATTCACGAATAATGTTCAAAGATTTAATATTTTACATTTCTGATACTACCGGAAACAAATTTATGGGTGAAATGCAGAGCTTTAAATAGGGGTCTGTGATCAGGAATAACTGATCAAATATGGACAGTAACCTCTCAAAATGACACAGCGATAAACATGGACAGTAATTTGCTAGTCAAATTCAAAGCTTCTAAAAATATTCACTCATCAAATTATTTTCCCAAATTTCCCACTCTGAAAGGTTAAATAAATTACAGGCTTTACGTGATACATTTGCACCTCGTTAATGATTTTCATGGTCCTTGTCCGGCTCAATTTCAAAAATAAATCCTGATATTCCCACTTTCGAGGGCTGTCCGATGAGATATGAATCGTGGGTGTACGCCCAGTGGTTTCTGAGTTAGGAATAGGTGATGTATATATATCGGAGTGCAGGGTGTGGATCAAACTAATGTTTCAAACCCCGGACCCCCGAATATGATGACACTGTCGTTATAAAAAAATCCCACGTGACGTACACGTTTTGCAGACTAAAATATATAGAAGATAAATGAACGTTGTAGATACATTTGTGTATGTTCGGAGAAAAGAAAATATATTTATTCTTCACTAGATAATGATTCCTATAGCTAAACTTATTGTAGCAGTATTGAGATGCACGTCCACCTGAGGCCCCGTGAGTTGCCAGCAGTGTTCCCTATCAATAAACCTACACTGGCAGCATGAACTAATCCTATGTTGGCAGCATGAGAGCACGAGGTATACGCAAGTGATTGGACAAATGAAAATAAGATATGACTTGGGGAGGCTATAAAGTCTTCGATGTGAATTGACCGGACTTAATTTCCCAAACTAGGTTACAGTAGAGTCCTCCCCCAAGAATAAAAATGTAGATACCACTTTCCCTGGTTTTATATACAAGGATATATATATATATAATATAATGATAAAGAGTTTAAATGTGCAGAACTTGTACAAAAGATGCCTCGCTCCATTATTTGTTTATGTATACTATGATTGTCTTTTTCAATTTGGTGCTAAATTGGAGCGATATGCAAGAGGTGGAAAAATTGAACACTGGCGACTGAAAAGCAAACATATAACTACAGAAAGGGATTCGTCGACAACTAATATTCAGAACCGAGAATTTGGTGGATTCTCGGATATACCCTTAGAATCTTAGCCGCGCCTTTATTGCAGACGTTCATGTGGAGACAATGAAGTATCCACACGGCCCCTAGCACCGGCTTAAGCGGAATTAGATACGCTATGTCGGGAGCTGTGATGACAGATCAGCTCAAGCAATTCATCTGATGTTAATGGATGAGTATCGTGGACGTTTGATGGAGTGAACGCCTTAACATGGGGTAAAACTGGTAAATGTAAGAATACCCAGGAAAACTAACCTGTAATGCCCGACGTCGTACGGCTTCAATTTTCCACCAAAACAATGAAGCTGCATATATTTGTCAAGATACATGTACAGAGGGCGGGCTTCGGGGACTAAAGAGTTCACCAGCAGAACCCTACCATATACAGGTAATAAATTGGAGCGTTATGCAAGAGGTGGGGAAAATTGACGTCTGGCGACTAAAAAGCAACCATATGACTAGATGAAAACATTCGTCGACACCTAACATTCAGAACCGATAATTCGGTGGATTCTCGGATGTACCCTTAGTATCTCAGCCTTACTTAGTGTGACGTGTGCAAGTCGACACACAAACAATAATAACGCAAGTCCGGGATTGAGGGTGTGACTAAACTATTTATTCATATAACCCATTTTTGTGATTTTCTCATAATATAGAAATATATACAGTATATACAAATGTGCATATAAACAAGACCATGTAGAAAGCTCTACAATTATATCCTCAGAAAACCCCTCGGAAAAACCCTTTATGTCCAAACAAAAAGAAAGAAGAAGAAAAGAGAATCATTAGTTACATGTACAGTGTTAGCATAGTACATGTACAAAACATGCCGGATACTATTAAGGTATATATTTCAGTAAACCCACGAACACTAATCATACCTTGATTTCAGATGATTAGACATTATATGTCCATTAATTAGTAACTGATAAGTGACTAAAGCTTCCTTAATTATGCAGACTAATAATTAATTGTTCATTAAAGTTTAGCTTTCCAAGTATTAGAGAAAGTCATTCGACAAGATGTAAAATATCATCAAACACTATAAAACTATATTATAAAACTTCATATTATAATTACAATATAAATCTAGAAGTTGATGACATTATTTAATAATATATATTTACTAAAATAAACCTAGTTTATTTTAAAGTTGAAACACCATTAAACCATATCTCCATACAGTAACCATCATGGGTTCAAATAGGAACTAAAACAGATGGTCATTTAAGCTCACCCTGCAATGTTTACCACAGGCTACAAGGCATTCCTTCTCATACTGAAACAGGGAGTGCAGGTTTCTGTCGCCCCCCTATCAATAAAATTCCCATAAATTAGGGAGAGAAACACATGGCCAGTAGACCCCCAGATAGCCAGCTATGGAGAGCGAGCTGATGGGACCGATTTCTTCAGGCAATCTCTAACTTAAGACTCTGTAGTACTGGTATGGTACTCAAAACTCTCTCTCAATTTTGATAACTAAATTCAGACAAATAAAGATCTGAATGGATATAGAATCCTTAAAAAGGTGAAATATTCTGCACCATATTTATGCAAGAATTACATATAAACCATGGGAATTTATTGGTTCGTAAGCAACTATATTATAACTTCACTTCAAAGTACCACACTAAGTTATAATAGTTTAAGACTGCCTGAAGTTTCCCAAAACAACAAATATATGTATGTATTGATTATGCCTAACTAACCGCATAGTCAACTAAACTATCAAAATAACAACTGTATGCTTTATAGTGTAAAACATATTCACATTTATACATGTACAATGCATGTATAGCCAAAACTAAAAAAAAACATATTAACATTGTCAAACTTATTTTCTAGTTTCTCTGTTATAACAATGCTACTCAATCTTATCATACACCAGAGATGAAGAAATATTTAAAGCTGCAATGCTCTAATATATGAATCAAACAGTGTACCACAAGCATTATAAATGATCCAACTAAATATTACTTATCACCCTAGAGGTATCAACCAGAAATTACCAAACAGGCAATTTCTCAACTTATGGTGCAAGTAATTGAAAAAGGACTTACCAATGATGACTGTCAAAAACAACAGAATATACAGGCTGCCTCAACACATGATGAAATGAGTGGATAGAATGTAGACTATGGAAGAGCAGACATCTTCCTCCATTGATGTCTCGGAATGGTCTCCTTGCCCATCATAACCATCGGCTGAGTGCCCAAATATCAATGTTCCGCGTGAAATACACATCTGAACAGTCAGAAGCGTTTCTATCATGCCACGATTAGACGATGTAGGATCAGTCATACCCGATTAACTCACGAGTATTTACTAAAGCAGGAGCCGGTCCCAAGGTGTATCCCATGCCATGAAGATCTCACGGTGAAATATATTCTCATAGACTGCATAGATTTTAAGATTGTAAGAGATACTGTTTATCGAGCAGCTACGCTGGAAGATCTTTTTATCCGAGTAAAAGAAGATTGTATTGTAGATTGTTTGAGAGACATTGGTTTGTTGTACAAATTTTAATGTTTCTACCTGTTTTAAGGTATTAGTTTACCATGTTTACTGAGTTGTTGAATTGAATAGTTAGACTTTTGTTTGATCAAGGCTGCAGAAGTACTTGACACATTTTAATATATCCAACACTTCCCCAATGCACGGCAAGGGATTGGCATCCTTGCGAGTTTTCAAGTTGAGGGCTCGGTAGTCACAACACCTGCGCAAGCCATCTTTTTTCCGAACTAACAGCACGGGAGATGCATATGGGCTTGACGACTCCGGAATGACACCTGACTCCAATGACTTTTTCAAGTGGTCTCAGCTGAAATATTGCTGAAGGCGACGTTAAACCCTAATTCTCTCTCTCTCTCCTTCAAGTGGTCTCGCACTTCAGACCACATGTGAGGTAGTACAGGCGTATGTGGCACTCGGACAGAAACGTCATCTGTCGTGGGGGTTCTGTGTTCCACCAGGACGCAATATCCTATATCATCTTCTAATTGACTGAAAACTTGCTCATGTTTGTAGACCACCACCTCTAGTTGCTGTCACCAACTTCCATTCGGAAGAGCAGATTCTGTGCAGATAGTGATGCAAGGGGACGTTCAGTATTGGTTCTCACTTCAATTTCACAGACTCCAGCCTCAACAATTTCAACATTTGGTGGAAGGACGAACAAGTCCGATTAGCGACTTTGGCAGTAGACAAACATCATTGTCACCGAAATTTTCAACATATAGTGGAACCCTACCACTTGTGTCCACTGTAACACAGGATTGGCTCAATTTGAGTCCATTTGGCAACGTCACATCAATGTTCTCTTCAACAACAGCACTATATGGAATCAAGGTTGCTGGCCTCACACTACATTCAACTACCAATAGTGACCGTGCTGACACAAGCAAATGTATGTGGTCAAGTACCCTTGCTTTACCTTCATAAATATTGTTCTCTGCTGCCTGTAACTCCTCATACATAGCTATAACCTGTTTCCATGGACCAGCTAATGTCGCGCATGAAGATGTACGCAAGTCTCTGAAAATGTTTGATCCATTGGCACAAGGAGCTCTCTGTTTCCTCTCCTTCATCCACGAATCCACAGGGTCTTTAACAAGAAGGAAGCCCATATCACTGTATTCCTGTCCAAACAAGCCCAGGTCTAGCTCAACGTAACCGACAAAAGGAATGTCTTCACCATTTGCTGCGTAGGAATGACTTGACTGCAACCAAATCACCCTTGCCCGACAAATGTTCTCTATAGACGGACTCCACAATTGTCGACACCTGTTCCCTGTATCAAGCAGGCACTGCACACCTACTCCACCCAGCTTCACTGTGGCTTCTGAGCATTCCCCCGCTGCTTTTTGCAGAATTGAGCCTTCTACTGGACCCGTCGTGTGACTCTCCATGAAAGGTCTTCCTAGTTTAACGGATTTTGTTTGAATTTCTGCTTTGCCTTCTAGTCAGGGAAGTCGCGGTGAAGATGAGACAGAATAGCACTCCCAACAATCTCTTGGTGTCGATTGGTCACGTGTCCCCGTTTTCCTACCTTTCTCTACAGTAGCATTGGATTTCTCGAGTGCAGATATGAATTCATTTATTTGTCTCTGTTGTGTCGAAACGATTTGCTCTTGACGTTTCAGAAGCAACTCCGAATCGACCGCTATGACTTCTTGATTGATAACAGTTTTTGTCAACGAGACTCGCTTTGTAGTGCCCATGCATTTGGACCCCTGATCTCGGGTATCGAAGAATTCCATCTCCGGAAACTCCACGTTTAGTCTCTGAATATCACGTTGCAGCGCTTCATCACGGACGGCTTCCGCCAGTCGTCCTTTCAAAGTAACATGTACATTTGAATAGCATTGAATTTAAAATAATTAAAATCACAATTAATTGTGTTTATCACAAGCGATACTACTTATTTAGAATTGAATTAATCGATTCAAGTATGTTCATAATGAAATGACGCCATCCATTATTTGACGTTACCATGGTTACTCCAGTTTTCAATATGTAAAATCTTTTCCATCATTCTATTAATAATAACGCTCTTGATTAATTAGCTGTTATCATTGCTACTCAATTGAAGAACTTCATGCTTCTCTGACGAAAGCTCATGATTCTGCTGCAGGCCCTGATAATATTCATTATCAGCTTTTGAAACATCTACCGGAATCATCTCTAGAAATCCTATTACGCATATTCAATAGACTTTGGTATAGAGAAGAATTTTCTCCGTCCTGGCACAATGCCATAGTTATACCAGTACCAAAGCCTGGTCGTGACCATACAGACCCTGGTAATTATCGTCCGATTTCACTGACTAGTTGTGTCTGCAAAACAATGGAACGCATGATAAATGATCGCCTTGTTTGGTACCTGGAAACTGAAAAGAAACGTACTGATATTCAAGCTGGTTTCCGAAAAAAACAGAAGTACCATTGATCATTTAGTCAGATTAGATTCGCATGTTAAGAATGCTTTCGCCAAGAACGAACATGTGGTTTCTATCTTTTTTGATTTAGAAAAAGCCTACGATACTACATGGAAATACGGGATTCTTACAGATCTTCATTAAAAGATTAAAAGGTCGTTTACCCGTTTTTATTTCCAACTTTTTGAATGATAGACAATTCCAAATTCGTTTGGGTACAACTATGTCTGATCATTTTGATCAAGACCAGGGTGTCCCACAGGGCAGTATTTTGTCTACTACTCTATTTAGTATCAAGATCAACAGCTTGGCTGCAGTTCTGAATAAATCAATTGATGGCTCCCTGTTCGTAGACGAGGAGCCCGGATGTAGAGAGATCGGGAGTCGGACGTGTTTTCACTTCGCTCCGAGAAATTTGTCTATTTCTACGTATTTCAGCTGATATTAGCTCTGATTTTTGTGTAATATATTTTGTGAATACTTTTGCCAAATACCTGTGGTGAAAGTTTAGAATTATTTCTCAGTTTTTTGCTGTTCAGGGCGTTTTTCTGACTTAGTCAGTTTGGCCTGGTTTGGGAAGGCAGAGACCCGCCATTACTACCGTTTCGGTCTTTGTGACCGAGAGGGTCGGTGGGTTTTTTTTCTGTCTCCCTCGACTCTGTTTGTTCGAGGTCTGTAAATATTTCGTATTTTTGTTGCTGTATATATATTAACCTCGTTGGCTTGACAAAGTTTATAGTTGGTTCGTTTTTCGTTCAGTTTGGCTTAGTTTGATTTACACATATCTGCGTATATCAACTGGGTTAAATACATGTACATATTAGTGTATGCTGAAGGTTAGCCCTCAGAGTACACGTTTGAGCGAGTCTTTTGTTCTCTGTTCTTCTGTTCCTCGGTATCACCTAGCAACGGGCCCGGTTTAGAACTGGGCTATTGTTCGGCCGGGACAAGGTTCAGAGAGAGTGTATTGTTGTCTAGTTTTCACATTTACCTTCAGAGTGGGGCTCCCTCAGGGGGGTAGGCGATGTTTACTCTACGGGGAGGCACACTACTGAGGTTTGTGTGTGTCACTATTTGTAGTTTGTATTAAGATTCCCTTGTGGACTTCGATTTTTTTTTTTTTTTTCACTATGGCATTTAGCAAGTTTAATAGGTCACTGAGCCTAAAACTTCACGGTGTAGAGAGAGCAGATCCGGCTGATATATATCACGCATTAAAAGACACTGTTGGATCAGGACCGAAAATTCTTAAAGGTCTAGTACAGGTATCAAAGACCTTGTGGAACCTCACAGTAGCAAATGAGAATACCAAAGCTCGCCTAGTGCTGGAAGGTATTCACGTTGGAGATCAATTTGGCTATTTTGAGGAAATTGATCCAGGGAAATTGCTGGTAAAAATGAAAGGACCATGCGATTTCTCAGATTCTGAGATCAAAAGTGCTTTTGAGTTTTATGGAGATGTTCTTTCTTTACAAAAGGAGTTCTACTCGTTTGATAGACAGTTTGAAACGGGAGTTAGAAGAATTTGGATGACGAAATTCAAGCGTGATCTTCCTTCTATTTTGATTGGAGGTATGAGACTTCCTCTATGGTATAACGGTCAAGTAAAAACATGTTATACTTGTGGTTCAGAAGATCACATGAACTGGAAGTGTCCCTTGAAAAATAAATGCCTGATCTGTCATCAGGAAGGACACTTTAAAAGAACCTGTCCAAAAGCCAAACAGGTTTCTGGAGATACCGAAACTAACGACGGAAAGCGTGGTTCCTCTGGTCCTCGCTCTGCTCCGCCCGCAGAAGTCCGAAGAGGACTTAGCGCTATAGACCTAAGCCTATGGAAGATTGTAGGCCCTGACGGCAAACCTGTCAAACGTCATCAGGAGATAGCTGCCGCCGAGAGCAATGAGAAAACCCCAAACCGCTACGAGTGTCTCGATGACGCGATGGATGAAGGTTGTAAATCGAAAGATGAAGATGTCAATGATAGTGAGGTTTGCGATGATGAAGATGTTAGTGAGAGTGAGGTTTGGAATGATGTAAAAGTCAAGGCAGGTGATCAGAAGCCAGGTGATCAGAAGAAGATTTCTGATCAAACTGAAAGTGTTGATGTAGTAGTAACTCCGGAAGTTGAATTGAAAGGTGACAATTTACCGGATACTGGTAGTGTTTCGCGTCAGGATGCTCTTGTGCAGTCTGTAGATTCCTTCACCAATCCTATTCAATCCGGTGTAGATGTAAACTTTACACCCAACGAGGAAGTAATGAAGGAGTTCACAGAAAAAGAAAGTAGTCAGCAGTCTGGTAGTAATGAAGCTACCTCGAATAAGAATGAAGAAAATGCAATGGATATCAGCGGGGGGCCGGAGGTGGTCGATGCTACTCCCACTCCTAGCAGCGATACACTCATTCTTTCTGATGAGGAGTATCAGGAGTGTAGCGCTCGCCCGCTAATAGGTGAGACTTCTTTGAACCAAAGGTCGAAGGACTTGTCGAGACAAGAGAGACAGAAAGAAGTTTGTAGGAAGGAAAATCAAAAAGACAAGAGAGAAAGAAAAAAAGAAAAGAAATTTAAAAAAGAATTAATCAAAATAAAACGTACATAATGGCTAAGCTAACCTTATATATCTTGCCTTGGGCAGCTTTGTGTTTTATTTCTATATACGGACTGAAGATGGCTCAGCCACCAACTATCGTTCAGTGGAATTGCAGAGGAGTTTGGCCAAATTTAAATGAACTCCAATTATTAACTCAAGATTATGAACCATCAGCTTTTTGTCTCAACGAGACCTTTCTGAAAAAAGCAGATAAAGATAAATTTAAATTTCGCCAATACACACCTTATCATTCCTACGTTTTAGACGAAAATGGAAAAGCTACTGGCGGTTCCTCAATATTGGTTAAAATGGGTGTGTTACACAGTCCTGTTGATTTAGTGACAGATTTACAAGCTGTAGCAGTTCGTATTACCTTGAATTCTGTTTTCACATTATGCACAGTGTACATACCTTCTTCTGGTAGTCTCCGACTAAATGAACTTCAAGATCTTTACGATCAGCTCCCGAAACCTTGTGTATTGATGGGTGATTTTAACGGTCGTAACATCCTCTGGGATAATGAAGACAATTGTAAAGGTAAAATTCTCGAAAATTTTATATCAAATAATTCGTTGTGTATTTTTAATGATGGTTCTTATACACATTTGTCCT
>JAVTVY010046652.1:0-21974 GCA_036873755.1 Hanleya hanleyi
ATGAATTTCGTGAAATGTTAAAGCAACATGTCCACTGCGATAGAGTTTCCTTTCCTGGCTTGCGCTGCTTTCATGAGCTAACGGTATTCATTTTAACATATAGCTTGAATGGTATCAATCTAATTAAAATTAAATCCCATCTGCTCCCCCATTTGGATATATCGCTTGAAGGCCTATATAGCGACGTGTACAATTGGGGAGCATTGATAGGATATTAATTTATTAAGATTGGAATGGCATGTAGCGAACTCATAAGAACAGCTGTAACAATTTGTAGTCACGACAAAAGACCTATCGGGATCGAAATCATACCAATATTATTGCAACCTGATCTCCAGCTATTCACCGAATTAGACATGCTCCGTTTAACCCTATCTGGCCTGGGCTTCTTGGGACGTATCCTGGCCTGGGGAGGAGGGGGGGGGGACGAAATAACCCTCCTAATTATTTTTCTCACCCTTTGAGCTAGGGAGCTGAAGCTTACCACACTATACCCTTGGGTCAAGTTCTACCAGAAAATGTAAAAAATCCAAGATGGCTGCGTTGATGACGTAACAATGACGTCATTTTCAAAAACGGCATTTTTTGGTCGATTTTTCGTTCGGATTTTCCGATTTTTTTATTTATGCAATTCCTCCCCAAAAACTGCATGATAAATTAGTAAATATTAATGTGATGTGAAATAAAATAGTTTTTGCCCACTTTTCATCGCGGAAAAGCGAAAATTTTGAAGAAATATGACAAAAACATCACTTTTCTGAGAGGGGGCTCTATTATCAAAATAGTCGGCTTCCATATGGAGATTGAAAGTGGTCGAAGCAGAAGTGATAGCGACCCTTGTGAAAGCGCGAACTATTTTTTATTTCATTTACACTCAACCACACACCAACTCACTTGGAGGGTTTCAAACATGTATAGTTTTTGCGCTTTATTTGAGCGTTATCCGATGCTTGAAGACCTTGGCGGTTGGTTCTCTTCTGTTAGTGAACATTATTCTACATGTACAGAATATGACTCTCACTTTTCGGTGAAAATTTATATATGTGTGACCTGCTCTAATTATGTTATAATTTAGAGTAGATCATTTTATTTTCTTTAATATTCCTACATGTACATGTATGTTAGGATAATTCATTTTCTATTGTGGGTACTGTATATGTAGCTAGGGGTTTTCCATCCTGAGTATGATTCTATACGGGTTCATGTTTACCTGTGAGTTTCCTATATAACAGTTTATCATAAGGGTTATCTAATGAATGGGAGAACTTTTACATATATGTGGAGATGTGCCCGCTTATGAGGCGCCGTTTGTCACTTTCTGATTTAATCTGCTGATTTATAAATATCGGGTATTTAGCAGTCGGATATATAAATGTGCATAAAATGAGCGTGAAATAAACACCGACTTTAGTCAATTTTAAATCCTATATCAGCGAATAAAATCCGAGAAATATTTATAAATACCTATATTAGATTTCAAGATATATATATATCTCTCGTTGTGTTATTTCTGGGATATAAATTCCTCCACAATATATATATATATTCCTGACAAACGATTTCTTATATATATATATCCGAGGTAACGTATCTTACTGATATATAAATATTTCAAAATGTGCTGTTGAGTATATATATATATATATATATCCAGTCTTCGTCTAACTCCGGATTTACAAATACTGAACTGAGAAAATCTCATATATAGATATCCCATTTATAGTATGCTAATATAGTATGCTGATGAGTCTCAAAAACCGATGACGTCGTCGGTTTTAGTGTTGGTTTAGATTATATTGTCTATTTCGTGTTTCAGGTGACAAAAGTCCTTGTGATCCCTGGGCAAGACATAATGAATACTAATAATAATATAGCTTTCTATAAATTCTGTGCTTCTGCGAATAACGCTGGTTAAAAGTAAGAAGTACCTGAATGAATTTGCCCGATAATATTCACAGATGACCCACAAATTAGCGTGTGTTTACAATACCCCATGAGAATCTGCGGAATGATTGAGCGGTGTTTGCCGACCCTTGGTACACTTGAAGAGGCTTAGTGTGACATCATCATTTTTGCGGTAAACGTATCGCAACTCATTAGCATATTATAACTGGGATATCTATATATGAGACTTTCTCAGTTCAGTATTTGTAAATCCGGAGTTAGATGAAGATGGATATATATATACCCAACTACACATTTTTAAATATTTATATATCAGTAAGATACGTTACCTTGAATATATAAATAAGAAATCCTTTATCAGGAATATATATATATATGGTGGAGAAATTTATATCCCAGAAATAACACAACGAGAGATATATATATATCTTGAAATCCAAAATAGGTATTTATAAATTTTTCTCGGATTTTATTCGCTGATATAGGATTTAAAATTGACTGAACTTGGTGTTTATTTCACGCTCATTTTTTGCAAATTTATATATTCGACTGCTAAATACCCGATATTTATATATCCGACTGCTAAATACCCGATATTTATAAATCAGTAGATTAAATCAGAAAGTGACAAACGGCGCCTCATACCCGCTAGGGTCAACATGACCGCAGTTAGCCACGCTGTAATCGGTCAATGGAAGGGAGCTGCTGGGGTTTCAGTCTTGCATTATATAATTTGAAGGCAGCCTGTTATTTAATTACTGGATTAGATCTTTTCCGCTAATACCAGACTGGCCTATTTGTGTACTAAAAGCTTTAAATTATCTCAAAGTGATCTTGGCAACTCCAGAATATTGTTGTGTATTTCTGGGTTGGAAGGCTGTGATAAAATGGGAGATTAATTTACTGGTGAGATGATAATGTTCAGAGGATAAGACATGTGGTCCTATTATTCAATTTCTAGTCCCTTATGACCTTGTGCCCTGTATTTGGTGATTGTCTCTAAGGTTCGGTGAAGTTATCTGTGATAAGGAAACATCATGCCTGGAGAATAAGCCTGTGGTTTGGCTTTGGAACAGACTTGAGATTAGGCCACTTGTTTGAAACTTCCTGAGCAATCTTGAGTTTCAGATAAACACTGAGACTATGTTCCGAATTCTAATCTCTGATTATAACCTTCCTACATACCCCAATAATAAACTGGAATGTTATATTTGCCATGGGTAAACTTTAGAGATAGAAACACCCTGGCCTCTGGTATAAAATGATCAGATGCGCACAGTCTTTCAGAGAGGGAACAAGATAATTGCCAAGCTGGCAAGATGTGTTCATGTATACTCATACTGAGGATATCATGTTATTTAAACTTCACTTTGATGCACTGGTTTGTGAAAAACTGTAGAAGCTGTGATGGCAGACTAGTGATTTGATTAGTGAGGAATGCAGGCTGAATTATGTTAACCGATTGCCACAGTGCATTGTCACACCAGACAATAAGAATGGCAAATAATGGGATTGTGGGAGTCATGATGTTCCAGGCCTATTGGTTCTGTCCAGTCATGTAAATCGCCACCTGGTCAGAACAGATAGACTGGTTGGTCACCGTTTAGATGCGTTTAGATGCGTTTAGATACGTTTTATATCCGTTTAGTTGTGTTTAACTGCACTTAGCTAAGGTTTGAATAATCTTTAGCTGGATAACACAGCATCTGTTAACCTACTGTTTCTATGAATAAATTTAGTTATTTCCCTACATGAACTCGGAGTATTCTGGTTTGTTTATTGGCTAATTCAGGTAGCCTACATTTTGGTGTCAGAAGTGGGATTGAATACTATCAGAGTGATAAGTGTAGGGATATTTAACGGTGTTAACGGTGACCAACCATGTCTACGCCCAGTCGACACAGACCCCCTCTGGGATTTGACGAGAATGGTGGTGGGAGTCCTGTGGCAGAAGACAGGGCACAAGTGGACAATGTAGAGAGACTCCGAAGAGAAGTGGAGGCGCTGCAACTTGTGCTCCCGGAGTGCCTCCGTGATAAGGTTATTGAAGGACTACATGACAAGTTGGGACATCAGGGGGTAGAACGAACTGTATCCCTTGTGAGAGCACGGTATTATTGGCCAGGTGTTTATGACACTGTTTTCGCTTGGGTTCAGAAGTGTATGCGTTGCACACTTGGAAAGATGCCACCGAAAGGACTTCGCACTCCCATGAAATCTTTAACAGCTACCAGACCATTAGAGGTACTTGCCATAGACTTCACTACACTCGAGAAGTCTTCTGGTTTGGAGGATGTCATCGTTATGACAGATGTGTTTTCCAAGTACACTGTTGCAGTTGCTGCAAGAAACCAGAAGGCTGACACAGTGGCGCGCATCCTGGTTCAGGAATGGTTCTTTCGATACGGTGTACCACTCCGTATACACAGTGATCAAGGACGGAACTTTGAATCTGAGATAGTGGCAGAACTGTGTCGGACTTATAACATCACTAAGTCCAGGACTACTCCATATCATCCTCAGGGAAATGGACAGTGTGAAAGGTTCAATCGCACCTTACATGATTTACTACGCACTTTACCAGAACATCAAAAGCGACGTTGGCCGGAACACTTAAGAGAGGTCGTCTTTGCCTATAATGTCACCCCACATTCAGCAACTGGTTTCTCTCCTTTCTATTTGATGTTTGGGCGAGACTCCAGGTTACCAGTCGACTTCCAAACTGGTATTGAAGAGCCTGCTGATGAGGAATGTGACAACTGGGTTGCAGATCACCAGCGGAAACTGCAGGAGGCATATCGCCTGGCCGCGGGTCATCTTCAGAAGGAGGCTGGTCAACGAAAAACTGCCTATGACCGTAAATGCAAGGAAGCACCATTGGAGATTGGCTGTCGTGTTTACCTCCGGAATTGGTCCATCAGGGATCGCAATAAGATCCAGGATGCCTGGAGTGGCAAGGTGTATAAGGTCATACAGAAACTTGCTGACCTCGATGTTTATATCATCGAGCCGGCTGATGGGTTTGGAGCTACAAAAACCGTACACAGAGTTGCTCTTCGACTCTGTGTACCGTTAGACTTGCCCACCAAATCGGCTCCTGCACCGTGCCAGCCTCGGCAAAGACAGACGACACATGAACAAGAGGACGATGGTTCTGATGATACTGGCAGTGACAGCGACAGTGACTACTTTGTTCGCTGGCACTCTCGTGCTCCTGCTAGGGTTCAATTGCTGCCAAGCATCCCCGACGCACCCAGACGACAGCTACAAACTACATCGCCCGAACAACCTGGCCGCTACTCTGTTCATCCTGTCACAGAGGAACCTGCCTCCTTGAGGCGGACATCTCGTAGGACTGCTGGAACGCATTCCAATCCGTACAGAGAGCCACGGTCGGTGATGGGGGAATATGTGGCACTGTTGGGTGGTCTTGCAGAAGAGTTGAAAAGAAGTAACGAAAAGTTTTTTCCAAAACCTGCTCTCTGAATATTTCGTACAGGGGTGGGAATAGGAATATGGTGTTTAGTTTTTCTGAGGGCAGAGTAAACAAAAGTGGAGGCGAGTGTGACCTGCTCTAATTATGTTATAATTTAGAGTAGATCATTTTATTTTCTTTAATGTTCTTGCATGTACATGTATGTTAGGATATTTCATGTATTTTCTATTGTGGGTACTGTATATGTGGCTAGGGATTTTCTATCCTGAGAATGATTCTATACCGGTTCATGTTTACTTGTGAGTTTCCTATATAACAGTTTATCATAAGGGTTATCTAATGAATGGGAGAACTTTTACATATATGTGGAGATGTGCCCGCTAGGGTCAACATGACCGCAGTTAGCCACGCTGTAATCGGTCAATGGAAGGGAGCTGCTGGGGTTTCAGTCTTGCATTATATAATTTGAAGGCAGCCTGTTATTTAATTACTGGATTAGATCTTTTCCGCTAATACCAGACTGGCCTATTTGTGTACTAAAAGCTTTAAATTATCTCAAAGTGACCTTGGCAACTCCAGAATATTGTTGTGTATTTCTGGGTTGGAAGGCTGTGATAAAATGGGAGATTAATTTACTGGTGAGATGATAATGTTCAGAGGATAAGACATGTGGTCCTATTATTCAATTTCTAGTCCCTTATGACCTTGTGCCCTGTATTTGGTGATTGTCTCTAAGGTTCGGTGAAGTTATCTGTGATAAGGAAACATCATGCCTGGAGAATAAGCCTGTGGTTTGGCTTTGGAACAGACTTGAGATTAGGCCACTTGTTTGAAACTTCCTGAGCAATCTTGAGTTTCAGATAAACACTGAGACTATGTTCCGAATTCTAATCTCTGATTATAACCTTCCTACATACCCCAATAATAAACTGGAATGTTATATTTGCCATGGGTAAACTTTAGAGATAGAAACACCCTGGCCTCTGGTATAAAATGATCAGATGCGCACAGTCTTTCAGAGAGGGAACAAGATAATTGCCAAGCTGGCAAGATGTGTTCATGTATACTCATACTGAGGATATCATGTTATTTAAACTTCACTTTGATGCACTGGTTCGTGAAAAACTGTAGAAGCTGTGGTGGCAGACTAGTGATTTGATTAGTGAGGAATGCAGGCTGAATTATGTTAACCGATTGCCACAGTCCATTGTCACACCAGACAATAAGAATGGCAAATAATGGGATTGTGGGAGTCATGATGTTCCAGGCCTATTGGTTCTGTCCAGTCATGTAAATCGCCACCTGGTCAGAACAGATAGACTGGTTGGTCACCGTTTAGATGCGTTTAGATGCGTTTAGATACGTTTTATATCCGTTTAGTTGTGTTTAACTGCACTTAGCTAAGGTTTGAATAATCTTTAGCTGGATAACACAGCATCTGTTAACCTACTGTTTCTATGAATAAATTTAGTTATTTCCCTACATGAACTCGGAGTATTCTGGTTTGTTTATTGGCTAATTCAGGTAGCCTACATTTTGGTGTCAGAAGTGGGATTGAATACTATCAGAGTGATAAGTGTAGGGATATTTAACGGTGTTAACGGTGACCAACCATGTCTACGCCCAGTCGACACAGACCCCCTCTGGGATTTGACGAGAATGGTGGTGGGAGTCCTGTGGCAGAAGACAGGGCACAAGTGGACAATGTAGAGAGACTCCGAAGAGAAGTGGAGGCGCTGCAACTTGTGCTCCCGGAGTGCCTCCGTGATAAGGTTATTGAAGGACTACATGACAAGTTGGGACATCAGGGGGTAGAACGAACTGTATCCCTTGTGAGAGCACGGTATTATTGGCCAGGTGTTTATGACACTGTTTTCGCTTGGGTTCAGAAGTGTATGCGTTGCACACTTGGAAAGATGCCACCGAAAGGACTTCGCACTCCCATGAAATCTTTAACAGCTACCAGACCATTAGAGGTACTTGCCATAGACTTCACTACACTCGAGAAGTCTTCTGGTTTGGAGGATGTCATCGTTATGACAGATGTGTTTTCCAAGTACACTGTTGCAGTTGCTGCAAGAAACCAGAAGGCTGACACAGTGGCGCGCATCCTGGTTCAGGAATGGTTCTTTCGATACGGTGTACCACTCCGTATACACAGTGATCAAGGACGGAACTTTGAATCTGAGATAGTGGCAGAACTGTGTCGGACTTATAACATCACTAAGTCCAGGACTACTCCATATCATCCTCAGGGAAATGGACAGTGTGAAAGGTTCAATCGCACCTTACATGATTTACTACGCACTTTACCAGAACATCAGAAGCGACGTTAGCCGGAACACTTAAGAGAGGTCGTCTTTGCCTATAATGTCACCCCACATTCAGCAACTGGTTTCTCTCCTTTCTATTTGATGTTTGGGCGAGACTCCAGGTTACCAGTCGAGTTCCAAACTGGTATTGAAGAGCCTGCTGATGAGGAATGTGACAACTGGGTTGCAGATCACCAGCGGAAACTGCAGGAGGCATATCGCCTGGCCGCGGGTCATCTTCAGAAGGAGGCTGGTCAACGAAAAACTGCCTATGACCGTAAATGCAAGGAAGCACCATTGGAGATTGGCTGTCGTGTTTACCTCCGGAATTGGTCCATCAGGGATCGCAATAAGATCCAGGATGCCTGGAGTGGCAAGGTGTATAAGGTCATACAGAAACTTGCTGACCTCGATGTTTATATCATCGAGCCGGCTGATGGGTTTGGAGCTACAAAAACCGTACACAGAGTTGCTCTTCGACTCTGTGTACCGTTAGACTTGCCCACCAAATCGGCTCCTGCACCGTGCCAGCCTCGGCAAAGACAGACGACACATGAACAAGAGGACGATGGTTCTGATGATACTGGCAGTGACAGCGACAGTGACTACTTTGTTCGCTGGCACTCTCGTGCTCCTGCTAGGGTTCAATTGCTGCCAAGCATCCCCGACGCACCCAGACGACAGCTACAAACTACATCGCCCGAACAACCTGGCCGCTACTCTGTTCATCCTGTCACAGAGGAACCTGCCTCCTTGAGGCGGACATCTCGTAGGACTGCTGGAACGCATTCCAATCCGTACAGAGAGCCACGGTCGGTGATGGGGGAATATGTGGCACTGTTGGGTGGTCTTGCAGAAGAGTTGAAAAGAAGTAACGAAAAGTTTTTTCCAAAACCTGCTCTCTGATTATTTCGTACAGGGGTGGGAATAGGAATATGGTGTTTAGTTTTTCTGAGGGCAGAGTAAACAAAAGTGGAGGCGAGTGTGACCTGCTCTAATTATGTTATAATTTAGAGTAGATCATTTTATTTTCTTTAATATTCCTACATGTACATGTATGTTAGGATAATTCATTTTCTATTGTGGGTACTGTATATGTAGCTAGGGGTTTTCCATCCTGAGTATGATTCTATACGGGTTCATGTTTACCTGTGAGTTTCCTATATAACAGTTTATCATAAGGGTTATCTAATGAATGGGAGAACTTTTACATATATGTGGAGATGTGCCCGCTAGGGTCAACATGACCGCAGTTAGCCACGCTGTAATCGGTCAATGGAAGGGAGCTGCTGGGGTTTCAGTCTTGCATTATATAATTTGAAGGCAGCCTGTTATTTAATTACTGGATTAGATCTTTTCCGCTAATACCAGACTGGCCTATTTGTGTACTAAAAGCTTTAAATTATCTCAAAGTGACCTTGGCAACTCCAGAATATTGTTGTGTATTTCTGGGTTGGAAGGCTGTGATAAAATGGGAGATTAATTTACTGGTGAGATGATAATGTTCAGAGGATAAGACATGTGGTCCTATTATTCAATTTCTAGTCCCTTATGACCTTGTGCCCTGTATTTGGTGATTGTCTCTAAGGTTCGGTGAAGTTATCTGTGATAAGGAAACATCATGCCTGGAGAATAAGCCTGTGGTTTGGCTTTGGAACAGACTTGAGATTAAGCCACTTGTTTGAAACGTCCTGAGCAATCTTGAGTTTCAGATAAACACTGAGACTATGTTCCGAATTCTAATCTCTGATTATAACCTTCCTACATACCCCAATAATAAACTGGGTAAACTTTAGAGATAGAAAAACCCTGGCCTCTGGTATAAAATGATCAGATGCGCACAGTCTTTCAGAGAGGGAACAAGATAATTGCCAAGCTGGCAAGATGTGTCCATGTATACTCATACTGAGGATATCATGTTATTTAAACTTCACTTTGATGCACTGGTTCGTGAAAAACTGTAGAAGCTGTGATGGCAGACTAGTGATTTGATTAGTGAGGAATGCAGGCTGAATTATGTTAACCGATTGCCACAGTCCATTGTCACACCAGACAATAAGAATGGCAAATAATGGGATTGTGGGAGTCATGATGTTCCAGGCCTATTGGTTCTGTCCAGTCATGTAAATCGCCACCTGGTCAGAACAGATAGACTGGTTGGTCACCGTTTAGATGCGTTTAGATGCGTTTAGATACGTTTTATATCCGTTTAGTTGTGTTTAACTGCACTTAGCTAAGGTTTGAATAATCTTTAGCTGGATAACACAGCATCTGTTAACCTACTGTTTCTATGAATAAATTTAGTTATTTCCCTACATGAACTCGGAGTATTCTGGTTTGTTTATTGGCTAATTCAGGTAGCCTACATATGCATATATTAGCATCATTTTTATGTATGTTCACGAAAAGACGTACTCGTTAAGCAATACTCATTTACCGCTAGCACATGTATTTTACATTGTACCAGTTCCTCAACCCATGTAATAGTCAACTGACCAGCTAGCAGCCTGATCGACTTCAGCCAAACTTCATCAATATACATTCAACCAAACGTGGCATCGCGTGTTCCCACCCATTTATTTTTAAGCACCAAATATCTAATTTCAGTTAATTAAACACAACATACAATGTCAGGACTGACGTAGCGGTAGACCTAATTTGTCCTGGACCGCTTCGGACATTTCCCCAGCTAGCATCGCCTGAAGCTTGCCATTGATCGGGACAAGGACCAAAATTCTTGTCCCTTTGTGTGTCTTGGAAGTCCAAGCCAGAAGCATGTAATATTGCTAGCATGTATTGGAGGGCGAGTGTTAGATACTTTGTTTGGTGTATTCCATGAAGAATTTTAAATTGTGTATTTAATTTTGTTTTGTGGAAATAGCCACAACAAAAATATTTGCTCGAGATCCTAAGATAAATACTATTTCCCATTGCCTTAGCTAGCGTATAATCCATCCAACAGACGGTGGAATTGCAGTAAGTAAGTAAGTGAGTAGGATTTAACGTCGTTTTCAACATTGTTTCAGTCATATCACGACGGTGCCTACATGTGCCAGAACACGAGAGTGTCCACAGTTACTATTATTCTGGACACTGATCAGCCCAGTCAGTACAGCACCCGGTCACCCATCCAAGTATTGACCGAGTACAGCACCCGGTCACCCATCCAAGTATTGACCGAGTTCAACGCTGCTTAACTTCGGTGATCTGACGAGAACCGGTGTGCCCAACGTGATGCGCCGTACCTCGGTGGAATTGCAAATGTGGAAATACGTATATAGCAGAATGTAGGTAAAAGTGGGAGGTTTTTGGGTCAACACATCAGTTTCTCGTATCCACTTAATATTCACTTTCCTTTTTTAAATATTAGTTATTCATGTAAAACCACAACCAAAATATAATTGTTCAACAATGATCGATGAAGTACTGAACAATTCAGAATAGTTAAAAATTTAAGCAAATTGCTTCAATTCATTGTCTATCTTACTACACCCTCACAACAGGAAGGTATAATATACCTTTTACAGATATATACCTATTCGGTACATTAGATGTGCCTTAATGATACCTTATCTCTCTAGTTTACCTTAGTGATACCTTCTTGGCAAACCAGCCCCTTATGCCTGGAATAGGTATATTCATTCATAATACCTCATGTGACATGGGTGTACCTTCATAGTGCCTCAACGATGTATCTCAGATCTTAGGAAGCAATACCTTGTTAGACGGTATTTTTTTTCTCGATAATTCAGCTACCTTCTCTATACCTCAACAGTATCTTATTGATACATTATATACGATGCGCATTTATCAACAAATTAGACTATGCCTTGTTAGTACCTCTCAGACTTGGACATGGTCATATCTACTTGGTACCTTATTGACCGTTTCAACAAGTTATTCTGATCAGATAATAGGAATTTAATCAATTCTGTTTGAACACTTGGCCAATAAATAATTTCAGGGCTAAGTGTTTTTATTCCAAATTATATATTTCTGATATCAGGAAATAAATCTCTCAATTTGCAATATGGGATATTCTGCTATAGTATTTTGAATGACGGCATTTCGAATATCAGATATTTAAATATACCAGTCCAATTAGCGGTAATTGTATTTATAATATCAGAGATTTATAAAGAATTCCTCGCATGGAAATAATAATTTCTGATATTGGACATATCGGAATGACTGGTTTGCACTGTAACTCGAGTTAATCCGAGGTGATCCCGATTTAGTACTATCTTGGCCTTGCAGGATGTGGCGGACGATCTTGGCACAGACATAACAGAGGAGATCAAAGACTACACATGGTGTTGGATAGACGCCTTAGAAATGAAACACCTTCCTTTCCATGGAGAAAAACATGACAGCTGGCACGAACGTGACATGATATTCTGGTCTGAGAAAATCCGGATTATTTACTATTTCTCTGATAGGTCTGTTCGAGTCACTAAACCGATTGTTACTACATGTATTTTATTGCCGCAAGGGTAGGCCTAGCTATAACCTGAACATATAATTAAGAAATTTATTGGGTACAGTTTAACAATGTTATCTTCTTTCTACAGTCTTTACCTTCACCCTATGCTTTGTCGGTAAAACCTGTACTTTGGATATACCTTCTCTATACCTGTCTGGATTCTTCGACCATATCCTATACCTCACTGCAACAAGAACAACAACATAACAATCACAGTATACATAAACATGGACTAGTTTCCTGCAAGAGAGGAGCGGTCAACAGTTTCAATGATACCGGCAAGACATCATGATGTCCCAAAACTATCAATCCTTATCATTGATCAGCATAATTCTTAATCTATATGATTTCCGTTCTAAAGTCGTTATCTGGAGAATGGCGTATCTCAGTCACGCTTATTGCGTCTGTTCTTATGAACACCGTGAGGTACATGAGTTCATACGGCACCTAGTTCCGTGTCTAGCGAAACCAGACACAAGCTACGTCACGAAACGTTACAGACCCTGCACACTACGCTCGTATTTTGCTATCTGCATATGATATGTATCGCCAATTTTGACAAACTTTGACTGAAGGCGCCCGGTGGTACAGCCCTGTTTTATTAGTTTCTGCAATAAAGTTTTGTGACGTTGATTAAATTCGTTCCATTTCACACAGAATCTAGAAAATGTCACTTAGAGTGATGTGTATACGCCATACAGGTCCCACTGGAATAATACTGTCCAGAAAGAGATATAGTTTACGATGTCGAAATTTTGATCATCGCTCTTGTCGTAAAGTCGACGAGAGAGAAAACCCGCTATATTTTTTAAAATAAAATATAGGTCCAAATATGATGAGCCATTAAGGATAGCAGTAGTTTCCTTCAATTCCAGTGTAGATGGATATATATCCTTCACTGCGTCATATATATAGCGATTATCCACAGCGGGATCGTCTATGTAGCGTTTAGTGAATGAGAAGGAACAGGTTTTGAAATGCGTGGTTTTTGAAAGCGCCTACAAACAGTCGTATTCATAAAATAACAGAGAAAGGTCAGTCAAACTGAATGCACAATTATTACGGTTTTTACAACAGCGTGAACTCTCAACATTAGCATAATACTTTTAGAATGACAAAGGATTTCGGATGTTCATTCCATCGCGATAGAGAATTTGTTCGGCAGTATGCTGGTCTTGTCCATTACTACGTTTCTTGGCGAAAGACACCTTTCGGGACGGGCGCATTGATAGCTAACCCTGAAAAGTACCTTTGCCACACGAGATTAAGAGCAGTAAATCACAAAAGCATGCAATTAAATACTTCCATTTATGGGCGTGTGAGTGTTGGGACTACATTAGGTGTGGTGTTATATAGCGATCCGGACGGGCATTCCATTTCCTTATCTGGTCTTCGTCTTGTCTGTCAATAATTGCAACGAACAACTGTTCGGTCAGCCGTTCTTGACTGTGATCCCCGATAACTTGACTTCTTTCGTTTCTAAAATCAATTAATTTCAATGTCTGGTTATATGCACTGAAATTCGGCTCATCCTTCCCTTGAAAATGTGCTAAGTAGATGGGGTTCGATGTATATTGACCATGTAATGAGGAGGATAGCTCATTACGTATTAAATATAACAAGGGCATAATAATATATTTTATCAATTGGAAGGAGTATATTTTCTATATATTATTTTGGAAAGTTGTACTCGTTCCATGATATTTAGTAAATACAACTCAATTTCATTGTGTAGTATATAATGTTTCTATACTCGGGATGAAAAATAATATTTAAATTGTAGGTCGCTAAACTAATTTGTTAGTAAACGAGGGAAAATTATTATATGACCTGTGATTTTGGTGTTGAAAGATCATATCCCGATTTATTGGTCTATCGTTTCTGGATGTAACAAAAATAGTCGCCATATTATGGTTCTTAGTTGAGCGTGGGGGTCCATACTCCATGTAAGGGAGCACGAGATTGGGCTATTAATTACCCCTCTTTGTAAGGCGACAGTGTAAAAACGACACTTTGAAAGATATGTATATTATGTAGTTTGTCTCGATAGGGGCATTACCCCCTTCCATAAGACGACAGTGTTAAAACGACACATGTAAGGTACATGTACCAGGGCTATTCTCCTCCCAGGACGATTTTCTATAACGACACTGTAAAACGACACATTCACTGAATCATCTAGCCAGGCTTAGAAATATTGTCAGGCCCATTCTCACTTGTAAGAGAAGAACCATAGTCTAAAAACGACACTTTGAAGGCGATGTATATTTTTAAAGCGACAGAGTAGTATACAGTCCGCAAGTAGTCGGCAGTCCGCCCCGGATGTAACTCTGACGTCACAATTGGTTGTGTGTAAGCGTGATTCTGATTGGTGGATGGTGGGTGGTGGGGAGGATTGGGGCGTGTGAGAGGGGGCGTGGCCTATGAGGTCACTGGGTTTTTCCCCTATGAGTGCACTTGCACTGGGTTTTTCTTTTATGCAAATGAGGTCATTGGGTTCATTGGGTATATTCAAGATGGCGGCTTGTTTTTGTAGGTTAGGGGTGGTCGGATTCAAGATGGCGGCTTGTTTTTGTAGGTTAGGGGTGGTCGGATTCAAGATGGCGGCTTGTTTTTGTATGTTAGGGTGGTCGTATTCAAGATGGCGGCTTGTTTTTGTAGGTTAGGGGTGAAGGTCATTGGGTTCATTGGGTATATTCAAGATGGCGGCTTGTTTTTGTAGGTTAGGGGTGGTCGGATTCAAGATGGCGGCTTGTTTTTGTAGGTTAGGGGTGGTCGGATTCAAGATGGCGGCTTGTTTTTGTATGTTAGGGGTGGTCGTATTCAAGATGGCGGCTTGTTTTTGTAGGTTAGGGGTGGTCGGATTCAAGATGGCGGCTTGTTTGTGTATGTTAGGGGTGGTCGGTTTCAAGATGGCGGCTTGTTTGTGTGTGTTATGGGTTTTCCCCAGCCCTCCTCATTTGCATATGTCGTTTTCAAGATGGCGGCTTGTTTGTGTGTGTTAGGGGTGGTCGTTTTCAAGATGGCGGCTTGTTTTTGTGTGTTAGGGGTGGTCGTGTTCAAGATGGCGGCATGTTATGCCCTGAAAATATGCAAATGAGGTCTTTGGGTTTTTGCCAAAAATGACACCTGTTGGTAGCAGGTGCGTTTCAAAATCGGGGCCAGTGTGAGTGAGTGTAAAATCGGACGGCGTGAGTGCAAGATAGATTGACCCACTGTATAGAGCTGTGTGACCATGGCCCAAGCATTAAAAATTACCTATTATTATTCGATAAATCCCTTTAAATTTTTCATGGAACTCATCAACCAGGAGAAATGTATATTTATATATTTATTTATAATATTTCGGAAGTAATTATGATCAGTTGAATAGAATTGTGCTATTATATTATGTAATTGAGGCGCCTTTGACTTGTGACATAAGGTATTTCGATTTACATTAGAAGTTATCGCATTTTAATAATCAGAACATAACTGCAGATAAACTTCAATGGTTATCTGATTATTAAAAGTACATGCAATCAGTTTTTCAAGCACAAGATTTCATAATATGGTATTCTGTAATTCCATGTTTCATAATTTAAGATGTAATGCGTTATAAAAGCAAAAAAAAATCCTAACACTGAAGTCGGAAGTCAGAAGTCGGAAAAAAGTAAAACTCTGAAGAACCCTCTCGGCTTTCGTAGAAATCCGCTTGTCTGATGTATTTTGTTCCCAGGCTTTATTGGTATTGTTCGTATTTGGTAAAAACATTATGTTCCTACGAAGTAGGCTCTCATTTACAAATTGTCCGGTAATGAGTGAGAGGAGTCCATCCGAATCCTTTCGTTGGCAAAATAAGGAGAACCATTGACATTAGAACAAATCGTGTTCATTCAAAATAAAATTCCCGTTATTCATTCGGGCTATTTTATCAAAAATAAATTACCCATTATTCAGGGTTATGTCCCCCGGTTGAAAAAAAATAACAATCCGTTATCGCGCAGACTGTTTATTAATTAATGGGGCAAAAAGAAAAAAATCCTCTGTTTGATATGTGATGAGATCGGTCGTGACAACAACCTTTTTCATATAGGCCAGGGATTGTTTTTCAATGTAGTTTGCTAATAAAAAAGAGTAATGTAGGACATCTGTGTGTTAAATTCATGTGCTATTGAGAAGTTACCTCTCTCGGAAGGAATGGTTTGCTCTGAAAAGAGCATTTGTTATTTTAACGTGTTTTTATTCACGATGGGCGTAAGCCTACTTCCCTGTTGTGCAGCCGCTAACATACTAGCTCACCGGGAAATACCGGTACGGACTTATCCCATCTTCATCATGGATGTCGGTGTCAATGGCATGTCCGTCTACGAACCGGGCAGCCGAGATGGTGGGGGGGAGGTTGCTCAAATATAATGAGTGGAGTGTCATCATCTTTGGTCAGGCAGGATGGGTAGATCTTCTAGGGGAAAGGATGGTATTTCCGCTTTCCTCCTGCCGGGTCGTTGTACTGTACGCTGGGTGTGGTGGTTGTTCTCTCTATCAGCACTTCCTCGCAGAGCAAATTTTCAAACGTATGCTCGTCTACTGTTGATATTTTCTGGATTAAAAAAAGAGAAAGTCTATCACTGAGTACTCGATACGCGTCTCCACAAAATTCCAGTTCGTTTCGTTCATGATAACTGTAGAAAAAATGAAGAAAACAGTGTCTTCGTTGACGGTGAGAAAAGCACATTCCGCTTGAATATTGAGGTCAACACAAGAGTTGCGTCCGCCTGTACTCTTCGAGTATTTTTGCAGTGAGGTCGGCTTGAAAAGTACCAGCCGGGTAATCTGTAAATACACGAATGCACAGAAATGCATGATGAATGCGCAATAATGAATGCCGCTTGAGAGAAGCCGGCCGGGTATTCTGTGAATAACCCATACAATCGGGTTTGGCTCTCTTACAGCCCTATGGATGGTTCTGATAATTATTAGGACTTGAAATTCTAGTCTAGCCATGCACTAATTTTATTTTTTTTATCCTGTTATGAGTCCAGACTATTAATTTATACACTCGGGGAACGTGTAAAAAACATAATGGCCTTGTTAAATGATTTTCCCAGGGTATGCGTATTTTACAATGAAATTAGCCAGAATCGATCTATATAAATTTGTGTCGGGCTAGTAATTTTTGTCATTCTTCATTATGGTATCGTTGGGCAAAGAGCTCGCGTTCTTTCAAGTCACGTCAAAAGTAATTCTTATCGTGTACGAGCATGAATTGCACCTAATCGAGGAGCATCCGATCGAAGTGAAATTATGTTTAACCCTACCAGGGTGGCAGATATTGGCACGTATATTACAGAGCCAAGAACCCGAAGTCGATTTTTGCCTGTCGGCGATGATGTATACCTGCGGCTCATATATAATCGCGTATTCGACGGCATGCGAGATTGTTTATCCGCTTATTTTAATTCTATAGAGATAGCATATGAAGCAAATTCTTATTTCTTGAGAAATAAAATATTAACTTGCGTAGGAGAGCTATGTAAAATATGAGATGTAATTTTGAAGATTTGAAATTGATCTATATTTTACTACATGGCATATAATACATTAGAGAATTAACTGATCTTTGTGCTTGGCTGTATAGTATATTTTTTTCATGTTAAGAGCGTTGGTCAGTGAACCCATGTGGAGCAACTTGAACGTGTTTATCAGAACTGTTAACGCTATATTCCTACTGCTAGCAAGTTACAATTAAATATTCATAAAAGCGCGTGGGCTGTCGGAAAGGAGCATGTCACATGATAATACTGGTATTTCCCTATTTCTTAACGGTGGCATGTAATCGTGATTGGGTAAGTGTTTGATTCGAGTGTTCTGTTTGTTCAACGGTATACAAGCTTGACAGAGCTATTTGCCTTCAAATATAATACATGTCTCCCTTGGATCGCATGTGTGGTTCATTATAACTGAGAATTAAGATCTGTCTCTCCCTTTCAACAGAGACTGTTCATTGTATCAGATACTTTACCTGATGGCTCATGGAATTGCTTGGTATATTAAGTTTTGTATTGCGATCAACGTTTCCAGTGAATAAACAACAGTTGATCTTCACAACAGATTCTGATAAATCAAGCCGTCGTCTTTTAAAGAATTTTCTCGTCCATAATCCAAAGACAGCATTAGCACCAAACAATTTATTTGGCCTGTATGGGTATAGGGGTGATCGGTTTTTTTATGGCTTTTACTATGAGCTATGAGGTTGATCATGTAGAATACGATGGAAAAAAATTTGAAAGTACCGAAAATAATAATAAAAATAAAAATATCGGCGAGTAGTAGACAAAGGGGAAATTGGGAAGTACTGACCATGCCCCAGAATACTTCTTATGCATATCACCGCCTTAAGGCCTATGTAAGATGTAATCTACTTCACAGTTTAGTAGTATAAAAAGCGCAAGTCTTATTGACCTTGTCCCTTCCAAAGAAATAAAATCGGCTCTATTTTACAGGAGTATATACGCAGGTGACGTGGAGGTTGTGACGTCACTTCCCGGTTTTCACTTTCGAACATAGAAGAGTTCCATTTTTTTCCCTTAGACGTCCGTATGTTCATCCTCCAAACCCACAAGAGTTCCAATGTTCAACCGCCGGGGTGTTTTCCCGCCCCAGCGCCCCGCAGCGCGCGCACGCGCGCGCGCGTCATCCCGCGTCATCCCCGGCAGTGCGCGCGGACGCGGGTCAAAAGGTCAAAGGGTCACCTCCAGGTCAGACGGTCCAATGTCCAATGAGACAATGTTGCGGCATCGCTATAGTCAGAGCTTGAGCACAAAAAAGGGGGATTCTAGATGAACCTGGGAAAGATGGGCAGTTCCATTTGGACCAATCAGCGGTCGCACTAATTCTTCGAAATGCGGTGATGCCCGTCAACGCCCGTCGTTACACTTTAACACTCTAACATAACACCATGATATAGACCAGAGAGAGAACAACAACAGCAACAACAACAAGGATGACACATGAGAGAACAACAACAACAAGAAGTTTTTTTCATATAGTTTATTCTCCCCAATGTTACATCATACCCACGCTGGGGGGAGCCGCGTTGGGTATATTTACAATTCAAGAAGATTCTTATCCAATCAGAGGCCACCATTTGCATGTTCATATTCGTTCCTGTCCGTTAGATGTATTCTTGTCCAATCAGAAGTCTCCATTTCAGAAAGTGCCATCTGAACCGTTTATTCTAATCATCGTCGGGCAGGCCAGGATACCGTTGAGGCAACATATCCTCAGATAGTTGTTTGCGCATTCTGAGTATCTATCAGTGCATGAGTGAATACTTTCATCCGATGGAGGTGGTGGTCAGTTTAACCACGAAGAACGCAACATTGGTCATTATCTCCACTATCCACTTGGTGTTACAATTCAAGAAGACTTGTCCAATCAGAGGCCACCATTTGCATCTGTCATATTCGTTCCTGTCCGTAGATGTATTCTTGTCCAATCAGAAGTCTTCATTTCAGAAAGTTCCATCTTCGGCCATGTTCGCTTTGAACCGTTTATTCTAATCATCATCGGGCAGCCCAGGATACCGTTGAGGCAACATATCCTCAGATGGTTGCTTGTGCATTCTGAGTATCTACCAGTGCCTGGGTGAATACATTCACCCGATGGGTTGGTCGGTCAGCTTGGTCACGAAGAACGTAACATTGGTGACCCTCTCCACTGTCCACTTGGTGTTGGGGCGTTGTTGTTGTGCCCATTTCAAGGGATCCACTGTGTCCAGTTTCTCCAGCATCGTCTGTAGCGACACTCGGTTAATGATGGTAAACGGTTGGTCAAATACCCAGGTGTTACTGCTCGGGTAAAAGTATCGGACTTGGTCTGTCTCCTTATGCCGCAGCACATAACCAAACGCCAGATTTAATTTGAAGGACGTAGCTTGGTCATTGAAAATGGCTTCCATGTAGCTGCGTAGACGGGCGAGGTCGGTCAGTCGGAAATTGTAGATATCTTGAATAAGGCGATGACGGTGGAAACAGTGCCGTATCATGGACCAGTGGCGCCGATAAATGTCAGTCACTGGCTGGGCGTCCTGTAAGAGATCGCTAGGAACATTTATGGGCTCGTCCAGAAAATGTTCGATGTTGTCAGGCGTATGACTCGAAACCGTAACGGAGGGGTCCGGCTGGATATCCAGGCCCTCCTGGACCGTGGGTATAGGCAGGCTCTTCGTCATCGCATCACCAGTGGCGTTCGTCTCTCCGGGTTCATCTTCACTGGGTCTGACATTCCGCGGCTCCTCTTTAGTGGAAAGTTGTCGCCCAAACCGTAGAGACGGGGCATGCATCAAACGTTGGTGCTGTCTAAACCGACTGGGTCGTTTGAAAAGTCGACCACAATCATTACATAGTACCGTCGCACCCGCGTGGAGTACCCTCTCATGACGCAGTAAATGATCCTTCCGATTGAATGACCGTGCGCAGATTATACAAGTATACCGGGCATCGTTGTGAGTGGAGGCCTCGTGGCGGCGCAAGTCGTGCAGACGAGTGAATGATTTCGAGCACGTAGTACAAGTGAACATCTTGGTGGATGACAGAGTGTCTGATGAAACGGCCAGACCGCTTCCCTTTTATAGCACGCTAGCTGGTGATCTATTTTTAGCACACTCAGTTCAACTATCCCCAAGTCGAGGACCGAGCCGTGACATCTTCGGTAACATCCGTGTCTCTTCGGTCACCTCCGTACCGTCAACGATCAACATGTAGACATATAGAGTATGTACAGCATGTTATGGTATTCATCAGTGCATGAGTGACGCATTCAGCCGATGGGAGTGGTCGGTCAGCTTGGTAACGAAAAACGTAACATTGGTCACACTCTCCACTGTCCACTTGGTGTTGGGGCGTTGTTGTTGGGCCCATTCCAAGGGATCCACGGTATCCAGTTTCTCCAGCATCGTCTCTAGCGACACTCGGTTAATGATGGTAAACGGTTGGTCAAATACCCGGATGTTACTACTCGGGTAAAAATATCGGACTTGGACTGTCTCTTTATGCTGCAGCACATAACCAAACGCCAGATTCAATTTGAAGGCCGTAGTTTGATCATTGAAGATGGCTTCCACGTAGCTACGTAGACGGGCGAGATCAGTCAGTCGGAAATTGTAGATATCTTGAATAGGGCGATGACGGTAGAAACAGTGCCGGATCATGGGCCAATGGCGCCGATAAATGTCACTCAATGGATGGTCTTCGTGTAACAGATCGCTGGGAACATTTATGGCTTCGTCCACGAAGTGTACTTTACCCTCCACGTCGTACAAAATCTGGCCCAAGGTCTTGTCGTCGGAATTTGACTGTTGAATTAGGGCGACATCATCATCGGCCCTCGTGCGATGGGTGGGAGTTCCCCTGTTTCGATATTGATGCCTACGGGCTCTTCTATCTGCAAACGTGGCTGCGGAACAG
Organism: Hanleya hanleyi; assembly: GCA_036873755.1. NCBI lineage: Eukaryota > Metazoa > Mollusca > Polyplacophora > Lepidopleurida > Hanleyidae > Hanleya > Hanleya hanleyi. The sequence continues at coordinate 21,583 of JAVTVY010046652.1, forward strand.
GGTGTCGTGTGCGTTGGTGTCGCAGCAACTGACTGGTCAGTTTAAAAAGCCGACCACATTCTTCGCATGGACGCTTGGGTACTTCATGGCGTGCACGTGTGTGGCGCTGTAAATGATCCGGGCGCTGAAACGACAGTGTACATATCGTACAGTTATACCGGGAGGTTCCTTCGTGCTTGGTAGCCTCATGGCGGCGCAAGTCGTGCAGACGAGTGAATGATTTCGAGCACGTAGTACAAGTGAACATCTTGGTGGTTGACAGAGTGTCTGATGAAACGGCCAGACCGCTTCCCCTTTATAGCACGCTAGCTGATATCATGTTCGGGCACTTCCGTGTCTCTTCGGATGTAAAAGTCCCCGGATGTAAAAGTGCCCGAATGTTTACGAATGTT
>JAVTVY010046653.1:0-21002 GCA_036873755.1 Hanleya hanleyi
ACTGGCAATGAAATTCTCCGTGTCAATTTGAGGTGGATATGAAAACGTACTGACTCACACGTGCAATGGCAACAATTCGCTACAGTGTAATGAAATGTGTTCATTTTTTAGGCGCCCGTGGTTTATTAATATGCACACACATATGCTTTTCTAATAGTTCATTGGCTGAACCGCGAGGCGGGGGAAAAAATATTAAACTAATTTCGTCTCGCGCGGAGTGTGTACGGTGAATGCAAGCCAAAGAGCTCAGCATGTTATTTTGACTCGATTCATACGCTCGACTCTTCAAAATGGACTTGAAGAAGACGTTATGCGGGAACTGAAATCAATTTCTTGAAACTTTTGCTCACCGTGTGCGCTGAAACAACAACAGAGCTGACAGACAATTGAGGCGGTTAGCTCAGCTGATATCTCTCGTGTGCGCCGGTTTATATACCGAAGGAAATATGTGAATTTCGATTAGCATACAAATGCATGGTGTGTTATATCCCACCTAGGAAAAAACAGCCACAGATATGCATTATACATCCGGGAGTATGGGAGATATGGTATACATCTGGACTAAACTTCTTTTATCAGGTAAGCTAGTACTATACTTGCGTTGAATCGCAACATAGTGACCAAACCATAACAGTTGACAGCTGTAAAAATAGATACCGTGGCATAAATTAGTTGTGTGTCCCAACTAATCTATTGAGAACGTTTTGTTTGATTTTTTGAGAAATATATATTGTTGTGTTCTGAAACTTATGTCACTGGTAAAATGCAATTACTATAGTATTCATTCAAAATATTAGCAAACAACATTCTGTAGAACTATCTGTTTGAAACATTTTCTGTTTTGGGTGTCATTCTCTGGGTTAAATATTGGCGTCAGCCATTGTTGATTTGGATCAGTTCAATACTCGTAGGTTTGATAGGCATTCTTTTCCATTCATGGAATTTTTACAGTTCCACAGTGTCACAAAACAACAATAATGCCATGATGTCACAATAAGACGTTACAAAGACAATTTCTGCTGTATACAATGGTATAAGGCACCTGTATACAATGGTATAAGGCACCTGTATACAATGGTATAAGGCACATGTATACAATGGTATAAGGCACCTGTATACAATGGTATAAGGCACCTGTATACAATGGTCAGATGCACCTGTATACAATGGTATAAGGCACCTGTATACAATGGTATAAGGCACCTGTATACAATGGTATAAGGCACCTGTATACAATGGTCAGATGTACCTGTATACAATGGTATAAGGCACCTGTATACAATGGTCAAAAGCACCTGTATACAATGGTATAAGGCACCTGTATACAATGGTCAGATGTACCTGTATACAATGGTATAAGGCACCTGTATACAATGGTCAGATGTACCTGTATACAATGGTATAAGGCACCTGTATACAATGGTATAAGGCACCTGTATACAATGGTCAGATGTACATGTATACAATGGTATAAGGCACCTGTATACAATGGTATAAGGCACCTGTATACAATGGTCAGATGTACCTGTATACAATGGTATAAGGCACCTGTATACAATGGTCAGATGTACCTGTAAAATTCTTGCACTCACTCACACTCGCGGCCATCTTGTACCCACCTCCCACATCTCACTCACACTGGCGGCCATCTTGTACCCCCCTCCCACATCTCACTCACACTGGCGGCCATCTTGTACCCACCTCCCACATCTTCCACTCACTGGCGGCCATCTTGTACCCACCTCCCACATCTCACTCACACTGGCGGCCATCTTGTACCCACCTCCCACATCTCACTCACACTGGCGGCCATCTTGTACCCACCTCCCACATCATGACACTCGCGGCCATCTTGTACCCACCTCCCACATCTCACTGACACTGGCGGCCATCTTGTACCCACCTCCCACATCTCACTCGCGGCCATCTTGTACCCACCTCCCCCACATGACACTGGCGGCCATTTTGTACCCACCTCCCACATGTCACTCACACTGGCGGCCATCTTGTACCCACCTCCCACACATGACACTCGCGGCCATCTTGTACCCACCTCCCACACATCACGCATGCGCACACCGCCCCAATACCGCCCCATTTTTTTTTTCTGCGCACACTTATGACGTCACACAAGGTTCTGCGCATGCGCAGTGAGGCGCTATTACGCCAATTTACGTATTGTATACTACTCAGGGGCTCATTACCGCTGTTAATTGGTTAATTAGGTTGATTACAGGGGAGGGACGTCGCGGTAGGGATTATTTCTCCCCTGTAATCAAGTCAAGACACTAGTGGTGTAGGCGGTTTGATGAGTGCCAGTCCATTCCAGCTATTCTATTCCAATGTTACACACTTCTAGTTCATTTTCTGGTAAAAGACATGCAGTGTAGAAGCCCTTAACATCGCATCGACCCTTAACGACAGGTCGGCCCTTAACATCGGATTGCGACGTTAAAACAGTGCTTTGAAGTATCGCAAAAGTAACTTGATGACTAATTTTAAATCGCTAATTAATAGGACATAATTACATGCAACATTCATGGACAGAGAAACCGTAACTGTTTGAATAAATACGAAACTGCAGATATTTTACCACGTAAGTTATATTATGTGCCATATCCCATCACGGAAGCATAACGCAAGCATATACAAACGTGGTAAATGCAATCAGTGTTTGCTTTCATGATTTCCTTGATAATTATGAAAGTTACGTGTTTTTTCAGTGGGAGGCTTGTACAACATGTCCAGATCCCAATAAAGCCATCGGTCCCGATAATGTATCTGGGATATTACTGAAACATAGTGCCGATGAACTTTCTATCCCATTAACAATTATATTCTAGAAAGCTGTTAATACTGGGAAGTTCCCGAGTGTTTTTAAGCGTGCCAATATTGTACCAGTTTTTAAATGTGGTGACAAAACCCAAGTGACAAACTACAGACCAATCTCACTGCTATCTCTTATTAGCAAGGTATTTGAAAGGATAATATATGATGACGTTTACAATCAAGTAAAGCAGTATACATCAGATTCAAAACATGGTTTTATCAAGCACCGCTCCACGCAAACTAATCTCGTTACTTATGTTGACTATCTAGCCGAATGTTTTGACAAGAAACTTCAAGTAGACTCTGTATACACAGATTTTCGAAAGGCCTTCGATTTCTGTGTACCACAGACTTCTCGTGTACAAACTAGAACGTCACGGATTCAACGGAAATATTCTCAAGCTGTTGAACTCGTATCTTACGTCACGAACCCAGTGTGTAGTAATTGACAATCATTGCTCGGACTCACGCCCTGTATTATCAGGGGTCCCTCAAGGTTCATTACTCGGCCCGCTTCTCTTTGTTATTTATATCAACGATCTGCCCAATGTCTGATTGAATTCTAAATGTTTATTGTACGCTGACGACGCCAAACTATACAAACCAATTAGAAACGATTGTATTGAACTACAAGAAGATATTGACAGAATGAAGTTATGGTGTCGCCAGTGGAAATTAGATTTGAATGTTCTTAAGTGTCTGGTTACATCATTTACCAATAAGAGATCCACCATTGTTTTCAACTATAATATTTCTGAAACAATTCTTCCGCGGGCAGATACAGTGAATGATTTAGGTATCTTACTTAGACCAGATCTCAACTTTTGTGATCACATAAATGATGTAAATAAGTCGCTTAGAATGCTTGGTTTTATGAAGCGCAACAGCGTCAATTTTAAACAAACAAACACTTTGAAGAATTTGTATTTTACTCTGGTCCGTAGTCGTCTTGAATATTGGTCTATAGTCTAGAACCCATGGCAAAAAACACACATCGATTCATTAGAGAGAGTACAACGTAAGTTTTTAAAATATCTCTGTTTTAAGACTAATGTTTTATACGACAGTGACAAATACTCCTCTTTGTGTATCCATTTTAACCTGCCAACCTTATGTCAACGCCGAGCCTATCTCGATATGATCTTTTTACATAAATGTGCATGCAGTCTTTACGACTCACCTGCTATATTATCAAAGATCTGGTTAAATGCACCTGTTAGAATGCTACGCAACCCATTATATTCTAAACCCCCACGTAGTCGCATCAATGTTTATAAATATTCTCCTATTTTAAGATGTATGCATAATTTTAATTCTATTATACAGTATTCCACATCTGTCGATATATTTAGCTCGACTTGCAGCTTTAAATCAAACATCAAGAGAGCAATTTTTACTCCCCCCTCTTAGTTTGCTCTTTTAGATCCTCATAAACTCTCCGTTTAACTCTCACCTTTATTTGTTCTTTTATCCATACTGTTTGAATTCTTAATTCTCGCTTATGTCTAGTCTTATCAATTGTTCAATATATTTAAATTTCCATGTACTTCTTTTAAATATGCAATGTTATTTATCCATATGTACTTTTTATATCTGTTAATCATTCGTTACTGTTCATTGTTAATAGGAACCTGTAAATGAGACTAGTTCCCGTAGGATCTCCTCTGAAATAAACAAATAAACAAATAAACAGATGCTACACCGGAAGCGCTGGTTCTGTTAGTTGATTGGTTAACTCGGCCAAAATTGGGCAAACAGGAAGTGGTAATCACATAATCTGATTGGATAATATGTCTTGTGCAAGCCTCGCATTGAAATGCCCAGTTGAAGTCTTCAAGATCTGGCATTTCCAAAATGAAATACAGTAAATATCATGGTAATGTGTTTCGCGCTATGAGCACAAGCCCTCAAACAAGAGTTTTTTTTGGGGGGTGAAGTGTCGAAATATGGGTCTCTATACATGTACATAACCCCATGCTTTATAGAATAAAAATGGGGTCTCTATACATAACCCCATGCTTTATAGCATAAAAATGGGGTCTCTATACATAACCCCAAACATAACCCCATAAGCATGGAGTTATGTGTAGATACTCCATATTTCGATACTTCACCCTAAAACCACCCCACGCGCCCCTCACAAAACTCTCGCTTTGAGGACCTGTGGTCATGAGCAATGATGTGTAGTAGTGAAATTTGGAAATATAGCGACTGTTCAACTCACGATAAAGTTGAATCATCTCTTGAATGAAAACTACGTAGAGCTACATGAACTTTTTGGAATATAGAACGCTACACGTGATCAAACACATGACATTGCTCAGAAGAACGGAGTTTCTCAGTTCTTCATGCTAAGATGAACTTTTTTCGACCTCGCCGACTACGGGGTTGAAGTCAGTTAGTGGCACCGGTGATGCTCACCCATTGCCATCGACAAATGGTTTCAGAACATGGAAGCAGAACTCAGAACTATTCAGCTGGAAGGGCTACTCAACGTACCGGCAATTCACCACACTACCATCTTTGTTGTCCGAATAGAGGATATTAGAGTAAGTCGGCTTAAAGAACTAGATCCCAAACGAGGTTATATCATTTACCAATAAGAGATCCACCATTGTTTTCAACTATAATATTTCTGAAACAATTCTTCCGCGGGCAGATACAGTGAATGATTTAGGTATCTTACTTAGACCAGATCTCAACTTTTGTGATCACATAAATGATGTTGTAAATAAGTCGCTTAGAATGCTTGGTTTTATGAAGCGCAACAGCGTCAATTTTAAACAAACAAACACTTTTAAGAATTTGTATTTTACTCTGGTCCGTAGTCGTCTTGAATATTGGTCGGTAGTCTAGAACCCATGGCAAAAAACACACATCGATTCATTAGAGAGAGTGCAACGTAAGTTTTTAAAATATCTCTGTTTTAAGACTAATGTTTTATACGACAGTGACAAATACTCCTCTTTGTGTATCCATTTTAACCTGCCAACCTTATGTCAACGCCGAGCCTATCTCGATATGATCTTTTTACATAAATGTGCATGCAGTCTTTACGACTCACCTGCTATATTATCAAAGATCTAGTTAAATGCACCTGTTAGAATGCTACGCAACCCATTATATTCTAAACCCCCACGTAGTCGCATCAATGTTTATAAATATTCTCCTCTTTTAAGATGTATGCATAATTTTAATTCTATTATACAGTATTCCACATCTGTCGATATATTTAGCTCGACTTGCAGCTTTAAATCAAACATCAAGAGAGCAATTTTTACTCCCCCCTCTTAGTTTGCTCTTTTAGATCCTCATAAACTCTCCGTTTAACTCTCACCTTTATTTGTTCTTTTATCCATACTGTTTGAATTCTTAATTCTCGCTTATGTCTAGTCTTATCAATTGTTCAATATATTTAAATTTCCATGTACTTCTTTTAAATATGCAATGTTATTTATCCATATGTACTTTTTATATCTGTTAATCATTCGTTGCTGTTCATTGTTAATAGGAACCTGTAAATGAGACTAGTTCCCGTAGGATCTCCTCTGAAATAAACAAATAAACAAATAAACAGATGCTACACCGGAAGCGCTGGTTCTGTTAGTTGATTGGTTAACTCGGCCAAAATTGGGCAAACAGGAAGTGGTAATCACATAATCTGATTGGATAATATGTCTTGTGCAAGCCTCGCATTGAAATGCCCAGTTGAAGTCTTCAAGATCTGGCATTTCCAAAATGAAATACAGTAAATATCATGGTAATGTGTTTCGCGCTATGAGCACAAGCCCTCAAACAAGAGTTTTTTTTTGGGGGGGGGGGGTGAAGTGTCGAAATATGGGTCTCTATACATGTACATAACCCCATGCTTTATAGAATAAAAATGGGGTCTCTATACATAACCCCATGCTTTAAAGCATAAAAATGGGGTCTCTATACATAACCCCAAACATAACCCCATAAGCATGGAGTTATGTGTAGATACTCCATGTTTCGATACTTCACCCTAAAACCACCCCACGCGCCCCTCACAAAACTCTCGCTTTGAGGACCTGTGGTCATGAGCAATGATGTGTAGTAGTGAAATTTGGAAATATAGCGACTGTTCAACTCACGATAAAGTTGAATCATCTCTTGAATGAAAACTACGTAGAGCTACATGAACTTTTTGGAATATAGAACGCTACACGTGATCAAACACATGACATTGCTCAGAAGAACGGAGTTTCTCAGTTCTTCATGCTCAGATGAACTTTTTTCGACCTCGCCGACTACGGGGTTAAAGTCAGTTAGTGGCACCGGTGATGCTCACCCATTGCCATCGACAAATGGTTTCAGAACATGGAAGCAGAACTCAGAACTATTCAGCTGGAAGGGCTACTCAACGTACCGGCAATTCACCACACTACCATCTTTGTTGTCCGAATAGAGGATATTAGAGTAAGTCGGCTTAAAGAACTAGATCCCAAACGAGACTGAGAAAAATGTTTCCCTTCAATGAAACTGTCGAATAAATTATTTGAATACGAAATATCTGCATATTTCACAGAATTATGTCGTTTCTGCGACAAGGTATGAGCGATATTCTCGACATGCTTTTTGGGGCGTATGAATACCGCACTTCAACATATGTTTTCGTGTGAGGTATCATTTTTTCCTGAAATCCATCAATCTTTGTCACATTTCTGAACTGTCTCAAATGAAAGCGCTAAATACGATTTCCATGTCAGCAGACGGGCTGAAAAGTAAGTATCTATTATATCTATGGAAAATTTGACATCCGCCATAGTTTATTTTCTGTTGAATTATCTTCAGTTCGTTGTCAATATCAAGGGGAAATGGCGAGAATTTGGCGGTGTACACCTGTTAAATCGGAAATGTGTATATGGCCACGTGCTATAGACCAAGTCGATAATTTTGTGCGTGGACTCATAGTCAAACGCTGAAATAGATTCTCGATGGCATAAGATTTCATTTGATATATGATTTTGACGGAAGTATGCCTTGTTTACCTCCGGAGATCGCAATTTAGAGCGACACCTCCCGAGAATGGCAGTTTGATTGTTCAGGGTGCGGTTGGGCCGGTAAGGATAAGCATAATATGGCTACTATATTTTGTTCTTGAATGTCGAAGTCACTCTGTATATAGCGTTTCAATAACTTACAATTGGATTTTGGTCCGTTGGTTATTTTTATTACCTCCGTCGATCAGACGGAGGTCTAGGAATGCAACGTGAAATCTCCAGCCATAAAACTGTCATATGGGGAACCCACGACTCATGTGATTTCCAATAGGGTTTGCCATGGTTCCCGACGAAATTTTGAGGTAAAGTTTCTGGACAATTTTGAAATAATGGGGAATCCCCATTGCACTGCATTTCAATAGGCCTTGCTTCTGCAGTCGGGTTCCACCTCCCATCATGCTTCACGAGTTATGGGAGTCAGGTTGGCCGCTCCCAGCGGGAGATTCAATGTGGCGGCTCTTCATGTTGTAGAGATAGACGGTGCGAATTCTTGCCGTTTTTCTGGTAACTTTATTGCCGCCATTTTATGCCATTACCACACAACGATTTTCTAGCACACCACTCGTCATTTCTATATATCGCAAAGTATTTGTCGGCGGATGACTTATGTCGAAGCCAACCAAATTGTCCACGTTGTTGTTGCTGTTGAATGACTGAGAGGTCACGCACTGACTGTGAAAGACCAGCACAATCGACGATGCCGTGATTTTACTGATACTTTTAGTTGATGATATCTACGGTGGCCCGTAGGGGACATTCATGTTTTTTACCTTTTAGGTGCTTTTCTCTGACTTTTTCGTGTTTTCCTTCGACTTTTCCGTGTTTTCTTTCGTCTTTTCGTGTTTTTCTTCGAGTCTTCAGAGTTCTTGTTCGAATTTTCTGTGTTTTCTTTCGAAAACATCGTGAAATGAAAAAAATTGTGAAATACTTTCCACCGCGTTGAAATGCTTTCCACCGCGATGGAAAATACTTTCCACCGCGGTGGGAAATATTTATCACCACGGTGAAAAGTGTTTCCCACCGCGGTGGAAAATATTTCCCACCGCGGTGGAAAGTCTTTCTCACCGCTGTGGAAAGTATTTCCCACCGCGGTGGAACCTATTTCCCACCGCGGTGGAAAGTATTTCCCACCGCGGTGGTACTTTCCACCGCGGTGGAAAGTATTTCACCGCGGTGAAAAGTATTCCACAATTTTTTTTCATTCCGCGATGTTTTCGAAAGCAAACACAGAAAATTCGAACAAGAACTATGAAAAGTCAAAGAAAAAGACGAAAAAGTCGAAAGAAAACATGAAAAAGTCAGAGAAAAACATCTAAAAGGTAAAAAACATGAATGTCCCCTACGGGCCACCGTAGATAGCCACCAGCCTTGTTGTTTAAAAAAACATTATTCTTAATTTTTGTTGGGGGGCAATTTGTTTTGCCATGAATTTCTTGTGCATTTATAAAATATTTACCAGCATTATTGTAATGAAGCATCAAATCATAGTTTATTGTTTGTCAAACCACATGTGTCTCTGTCCCAGTTCCCATCTCCCAGCAGCATACATGTCAATTAACATTTCAATACACTGAATTAAAAATTATTCTTGAATCTATCAAATTACCTTGAGTAAGGATACCATTCTCAGCTTTGCAGTCCATCTAAAATGAACGCGTGAAAACAGTTCAAATAATGGTTTGATTTTGCGGAAGTTCCAAATTGATCTGCCTGCATGAGTAATTAGATTAGTGAAGTTAACATTCAACAAATGCAGAATTGAGCTTGGCATCCGTCCCTACTTTATTCAGTGATGTATTCCCGTACGAAGATTGTAAACACGCTCAACCTTTGACCTTTAGCCTAGTTTAGACCAACACACACATGTTCCCGGATATAAGCCCATACGAGGAGGTTACGCAAAGAATTAACTCCGCCCCAAGGCATTGATGTCATCTGTGTTGTTTTTACGGCAGCCTATTCTGCCATAGCGGATAGAATTTTGACTGAAATCTGGGTCATGTAATTTTTCGTCTAAGCACTCTTTGTCGAATCGAAACTGAGTATACCGTATAGGCCTGGTACAGTAACGATGTTTCATGGAAATGATGGACAGTTCAGGCTAATACACAGCAGCCAGTTCCGTTTCAATATTTCGAGAAAACATTTCACACATATCCTCAACAGCCAGAATGACGTGTCAATGTGTGCTCACTTGCTATGATGTCGTCAACTCGGCTATATAAAGAAAGAGGAGAGGACCGAAGTTAAGAACTAACGAACATGGCGACTCTGAGAAGTATCCCTGATCGGAGAGTCAATCTTAACTCCTTGGGGAATATCATCTTCTCGCTCGCATTAAGTTTTGCTTTGACCCATGTTGTGAACACGGGTACTATCAGACGAAGTTTGACAGTAGGCAGCAGAAATATCTCCACCTCAACTCAGTGGTCTTTGTCAACAAGCCAAGACGAAACAACACGACATAACAGGTCGAATGATTCACCAATGCTCCTCTTGGATTTGCCTATGGGATGGGGACCACTCTGTACCAGGAGGGAGATGTTCGTGGACTGGAACTTCTCCACGTTAACGCCGACTGAGGTTAGAAATATGGTTCAGATTTCGTGTCACTTGCGTAATTCAGACAGCATTAGTTTCATCGACTTTCGTAAATGGAGCGAGAAGCAGAACGCCACAAAACTCGCTATAAAAGTTGTATGTGACAGTTCGGAAGGATCATTTTACCTACCGTGGCCCATGAAAGCCAAAAATCTGGTATTCATTAAAGTTCGGAGATGCAAACTTAACGAATACTACTCAGAGTATTTCTCCACAAACATTACAAAAATACCGGACGAGATTCGTGTTATGGAACTGGACAGTACTATTGCCACGATCCACCACCTTGAATTAGAACGTACGATAATGGAGATAGCAGACACGGGCCTGTCCACTGATGTATCCTGTGGACCCCGCACTTTGGAAAAACAGGTTTTCGCTAACTGTAGTAATGACCTTGAGGACTTTGAATATGTTGATGAAGACTACACCGATCTCGGGAATGATTCGTCCGCGACGGGAACTTTCGATTTGGACGAAACTGCTGATTTATTTTGGGCTGGTTTTCGTAATTTGAATGCAAGATGTAACTACCGTAATATGCGTTATTTTGCGAGAAATCACAAGAAAAACCTCCAGGGAGTTTACATGCGTCCTCTACTAGAACAGTCCATATATCCTAAGCTCCAGTCCTTGGATTTGTCTTGCAATGGTTTTCGTATTGTTCCCGAAGAGTTACAGAAATGGCGAGGTGAATTCCCCAAACTGGATTATCTCGACCTCTCTCACAATAATATATCTCGAATATTCTTTTTGGAGAAAGGTTTTGCAGTAGATGGCATCGGAAAAATTAACCTCGAGTACAACAACATTACGACGGTACAGGCGAGTGATATTTTGGCTTTAAATGATTTAGAATCAGCCGTCGTGGACTTTTCCAATAACCCAATCAATTGCAGCTGTGGGGTCATCAAGGATTTATACGAGTTCCAAGCAATACCAGATCTCGGAGAATACGAGTATGTGCGAGATTTGGTTTGCCAATCTCCTGTATCTCGTATAGGGAAGAAAATTCGAGATGGGGTGGTAAAATTTAGTTTATTTTGCACCCCCCTGGGGAGTCCATTTTCTATATATCAATTTGAAGGTTGGAATGTGGTGAACAGAGTTCGGCATGTTGCCACTCTGGCAAAGTGTTTTGACACAGTCATTGCGCATGCGCAAAATGGTACCCCGGTTTTTGGAAGAACTGTCTTTCACATCGGAATTTTGAAATGATTATATTGCCTTTAAACCGGTAGATCTCTCTCTGCTTCATACGTAAGTATGATGCCCGATTTTCTCGTAGCGTCCACCAAGGTTAACACACATCATCACCAATCAAGTTGTTTCTCAACTTTTGAAGGTCAAAGGTCATTGAAGAGGTCAAAAGTTCAGATATAATAATCAATATCCTTAACTCCTCTTTATTTCCTTGAAAATTGCATAACTGAAGCCAAATAAAACAAATCCTTGGACTAGATGAGGGAGGTGGGCGACTTGCCGCAACATATGCTGGGGGCAAGTGCCACTAGAAAAGGTAGAAATCCAAGATAACCGCAGTGATACCTTCAGTAGTATAGAAAGGCGAAATCTCTTAGGATTGTTGAGGGGTGGGATGATGTCATTTCTGGTGATGTCACGTTCGTTGATCACCTCACCTTCGGTCGAGGTAACGTCTGGATCAAAGGTCACATCGGGGGCGAGGTAACTTTCGGTGATGCAACATGCTGGGTGGGTGCAAAACTAGGATTTCTCTAGAAAAAAATGCGGAAAACGGACTGTTTTCAAGTTGATCTTGAAACAGTCCGTTTTCAAGATATTGTTGGGCAAATATCGGTCATAAGGGGCCGTGTGAGGGCTCATCTTGAAACGAGATCGATCAGGTGATGGGTGGGGTAGGTGCAAAACTAGGATTTCCCGAAAAAGTAAAATGCGAAATACGGACTTTACACACCAAAATGTGGAAAAGCCTCGTCAAGTAGCGTCATTATTATTAAATTATCTGATGTGATGTAAGAAAGGAACGCAATATTGAAGCAAAAATGACGGTAAAAGCAAGCTTTCGGCATCTCCACAATTTTGAATTATCCCATTTATTTGTGATCGGAGAGGTATGCAAACCAACAGGACATGACCTCAATATTAAAGCTATATTCTGTGATATAGTGCCCTTGTACACTTCCGAAACTTCCCTTTTACTACTACTCCACAACTGCACATGTGCAGAATGACGTCATTTCCACGACCCAGCCCCTCCAATAGGCGCCACGAGTGCTTCACATTGATACCTCCCCCGATTATAATACAGCACAGATAAGGTATAATACTGGACAGATATGGTATAATACAGGACATATATGGTACAATACAAGACATATATGGTATAACACAGGACAAATATTGTCTAATACAGGGCAGATATGGTATAATACAGCACAGATATTGTATAATGCAGGACAGATATGGTATATTACAGCAAAGAAATAGTATAATGCATGACAAATATAGTATGATAGAGGACAAATAGTGTATAATACAGAACATATATTGCACAGCACAGGACATGGTATAATACAGCACATATATGGTATAATACAGCACAGATTTGTTATAAGGACAGATATGGTATAATACAAGACATATTTTGTATAATACAAGACATATTTTGTATAATACAAGACATATTTTGTATAATACAGCAAAGATATGATATAATACATGACAAATATTGTAAACACAGGACAGATATGGTATAATACAGCACAGATATGGTATAATGCGGGACAGATATGATATAATTTAGGACAAATATTGTATAATACAGAACAAATATGGTACAATACAGGACAGATATGGTATAATACAGCACAGGTTTGGTATAATGCAGGACAGATACTGTATAATACAGCACATATTTGGTATAAAACAGAACATATATTGTATAATACAGGACATACATGGTACAATACAGGACAGATATTTTATAACACAGGACAGATATTGTATAACACAGAACAGGTATCGTATAATACAGCACAAATATGGTATAATTTAGGACAGATATGGTATAATAGAGCACAGATTTGGTATAATGCAGCACAGATATGGTATAATACTATCAGTTATGATGTTTGTTTGAGGGGCATACAAACTATTTACATGGTCAATGTGGGGAATTGTTATCGGTATGCCCCCTCAAACAAACATCATAATGATTTTATTATGCCGAAGAGCCTTTGTTTAAGCCGAAAATGCAAAAACAACGATTAAATGCGGTTTGTTTTCGTAAGACAACTTCAACTGATTCACATTTCCTGACCTAATACGAGAGAGTCGCGCATGCCCACAACGTCTTTGGGTTGAAAGCAAACGCTGAGGCGCAACATCAAAAAGCCATTGATACGACTTAGCTCTTCGTTTTGTGACGTGTCGGCTTTGTGACGTTGCATTGAAGGACAGGCTACGTCAATTTCACCTTCCACTATGGTAACGTTAACACGTGATTGTTCGTATTAGGTGTGTAGCTGCCATAATACGAACTATTTATGGGATGGCAATTGACCAATCGGCTATCAAACAAGCTATTCTGAGGCGTAATAAAGCAAAGATATGGTATAATGCACACCCCACCGGACGCATTCGGACCAAGGTTGGTTCATCTATACACCAAATACCTTCCTTCACCGCCCCGAATTACCCACTTTCGCTACTACTCCTACTGATGACGTCACCAATGACGTCACAGATGACGTGAACATCCCTGAAATCGTGGTCTGCACTACCAGAACTACAAGATGACACCCCACACGACGCATGCGGACCAAGGATGGTCCATCTCTACACCATATACCTTCCTTCACTCCTCCAAAATGCACATTTTCACTATTACTCGTACTGTTGACGTCAACGATGACGTCACAGATGCTGTGGTCAGCCCTCAAATCGGAGTCTACACCCCGAGAGCTACAAAACGAGAGCTACAAAACGACACCTCTCACGACACATTCGAACCAATAGTGGTCCATTCCTACCCCAAATGCCTTCCTCCACTTACCCAAAATGCCCACTTTCGCTACTACTCGTACTGATGACGTCACCGATGACGTCACAGATGCTGTGGACAGCCCTCGAATCGGTGTCTACACCCCGAGAGCTACAAAATGACACCTCCCACGACACATTCGGATCAATAGTGGTCCATCTCTACCCCAAACACATCACCATGCACCCCACAAAATGACCACTTTACTTACTACACCCAACTGCGCATGCGCAGATTGACGGGATTTGCAATAAAAACACGCCATTCTGACTCTACCCCACAAAAGCTTCACTTTGACACCTCCCACGACCCATTTGGACCTATAGTGATCCATCTCTACCCCAAATACTCCCCCCACATACCCCCCAGAATGCCTGCTTTCTATACGCAGAGTATTGAAAACGGAAGATACATTAGTCCCGTCGGATGCTCCTCCAAGAGAGCTTCAAAATAAGACCTCATACGCCACCATCGGACGACCAATCCCCCCATAACCAGTATGGGACTATATGGACCTATATACAGACCTATCCTGTACTTTTCGACAAATTTCACCGCTTAGATCCGGGACCCCTATAGCTCACATCGTGTTTTTTGTGGCGAGACGAGAAAAATAAGACCAAACAAAAAATAGTAAAATCCACGAAAAAATTTCCAGGTTGGACCTATACCCCCAAAGCCAGTATGGGGCTATATGGGCCTATATACAAAACTACCCGGTACTTTTCGAAAAATTTCACCGCTTAGCTCCGAGACCCCTCCCGTCGTATTTTTCGTGGCGAGACGAGAAAAACAAGACCAAACAACGCATAGTAAAACCCACAAAAAATTTCCCAGGTTGGACCTATACCCCCACAGCCAGTATGGGGCTATATGGGCCTATATACAGACCTACCCGGTACTTTTCGAAAAATTTCACCGCTTCACTTCGAGACCCCTCCCATCGTGTTTTTCGTGGTGAGATGAAGGAAACAAGATCAAACAACCCATAGAATCATGCAAAAAACAAAATGACCCTCCACCCCATACCCCATATAGGCATTTTCCCGAATATTGTAGAATACATATAATTGTAGGAGTCCGTGTTCCACTTTTTATTTATTGATTTATTTATTTTATTTGTTGTTTTTTTTCTGTGAAAACACCCATGACTGGATAGCCCTGAAGGAGCAGGGACACCTCACTCGACCCAATTGGTCCACCCGGGGCCCCTAGCGGCCTGAAAAAATTTCCCCCGGCTCCCCACGTAATTGGGACTACTTTCTGTCCGCGGAAGCAGACCGCATTACCACCAGACCGCTGAGGAATACATTCCCTGCAAAAATTGAAACTCTTCTGTGTTCGGAGGTAGCTTTTTGGTCATTCCGCCGGAACTATAGTGACATTGACCACCTGATCATGTGATCGCCACGTGACCTCCTCGAAAGTAGGTCAAGTAGAGGCAATATGCCGTTTATATACTACTAATCTATGTGTAACTACGATGTCAGCAGTCGATCCTCGAGTTCAGAATTTTGTCCTTTTTGTTTCACCCAAAATGCGAGCCACAACATAGTTTCTCACATCGTTTAACCTCTGGTAAATCGAACAATCATTTCTAGTGTTTGTGTATGAATTTGTTGTTTTAGACTTCACCAAATATTCATTACAGGATGACAAAAAACAATGCTTACAAAATTTTGGTATTGATGTTTCACAATGTAAATTTCATTCTCATTCTGACAGTCATGCCTTTGTGGTCAATAGTGAGATGGTGTAGCACATTAATCGTTGCTGATCTATAAAGCGACGCCCGGCTACTACATGTATGTGAGGAGATGACTGCCTTGCATCACCAGTAAATATTAATATACAACCGTCTTTCTTTGTGTAACAAATTTAAAAGCTATTTTAATCGCACAAAATATTTGTTTTATCGAGAAAAAATTTGGACCGATGATCATTCCCGGTTAAGGGTATTTTTTGTCAGATTTGTTCCAGCAATGCGAAAAAAACAAAACTATTATATTCAGGAGTTTTTGTGCACAGTCTCCATCTGGAATCATTCATAGTTATTGATGCCTGGCGTTTAAGATGACGAATATGCTCTAAATCACAAAGCTGGTCTCTTGAGTTTTTATCCACAGCTTTCTTCAGAAGGTAGCAAAGCCTCATTCTGTGCTGTATGATGTAGACAATTCGATCCGAATTTCGATTCTGTATTAAATCCAAATTCTGCAATAACACCGTTCCTGCTTGTCAATATATGAATTAACACTACTTTCCTTATTCACGAGGTGTCGAAATATTCATGGGCCCACGACTAAATACTATGACATCCACTGCCCTTTTTCGCCCGCACCCAATCTTACCAAACGCCACTCGATATAACACCCAGCCTCCCCCCCAACTAAATTTTGTATCGTAGGCTATAGATACATTCTCCTATGACAATATATCCAGTTAAGTATCTCACTGACTCATTTATTTCTAGAGCCTAGTATACCTGTGATATGTGTCAACACATTGTGTAGGCCTACTAGTTTATGGGCTCGCACAAGTAATTTGTGATTGCTCGTATTATAAAATTTGATATCGTCGGAAATCGAACCATTCATGATCAGTTTGGTTTACTTATTCTGTCGCTCCTGTCACTTCTTTGTTTGCCGATGGTGTGACTGCTGATAACTTACTACAAATATCAGTTAAACTTGACACTTACCATCCAACATGATGTCATATCGGAAATCAAGGAAAATGTATCAGAAACTCAGATCAGCGCGATTCTGCGGAAAAATGAAATCTCGGATCTAATGCCGAAAGACGGATAATAACTGGTATATTTACTCGAAGTAATACAAAACTTGACCTCATTTTTCGATTTGCACTGGGCTTGGGATGATAATTATGCCAAATAGTTCATATATTCATTGCCCTTCATTATGACCGTCTCAGATGCATGTAACGTGCGTGTTCATGCACATGTCGCAATCAGGGGTACCTCATTCAGTGGGCTATAGGCTATGACAAAACACTTTTTCAGGGTGGCAACGGGTGTTTATAAAACGAAGACCGAAGACCGAAGACCCAAAAACGAAGACCTTTCCCCAAAAGAGCCCCTCAAGTGGGTCTTCCATCTTCGGTCTTCGTTTTATCAATGGCCCTATCAAAATACATGGGCGTTTATAAAACGAAGACCCTGACATTTTTCGGCCGGGGTAGGGCTGAGAGGGCCCGGGGATGAGGGGATGCAGTAATCAAGGTCCGCCGGGAAATTTGGTCCGCTTTTAATGCCCAGACCGGGCGATAATTCCCGATCGATTATAACTCGATAATAACGTCCGCCCTGGGCATTGCTGCATACAGGGTCTTCCATCTTCGGTCTTCGTTTTATCAATGGCCCTATCAAAATACATGGGCGAGTAGTGTATATAGCGTAAATTCGCGTAATAGCGCCTCACTGCGCATGCGCAGAACCTTGTGTGACGTCATAAGTGTGTAAAATGGGGCGGTGTGCGCATGTGTGATGTGTGGGAGGTGGGTACAAATGTGGGAGGTGGGTACAAATGTGGGAGGTGGGTACAAATGTGGGAGGTGGGTACAAATGTGGGAGGTGGGTACAAATGTGGGAGGTGGGTACAAATGTGGGAGGTGGGAACAAATGTGGGAGGTGGGTACAAATGTGAAAATTGGGTACAAATGGGGGAGGTGGGGACAAATGTGGGAGGTGGGTACAAATGTGGGAGGTGGGTACAAATGTGGGAGGTGGGTACAAATGTGGGAGGTGGGTACAAATGTGGGAGGTGGGTACAAATGTGGGAGGTGGGTACAAATGTGATTACAAATGTGGGAGGTGGGTACAAATGTGGGAGGTGGGTACAAATGTGGGAGGTGGGTACAAATGTGGGAGGTGGGTACAAATGTGGGAGGTGGGTACAAATGTATTGTCATGATGTGGGAGGTGGGTACAAGATGGCCGCGAGTAGTAAAATGTATAAAAGGAGTTGATTTTTAGGGAAAGGGTGTATTCAATCTGACTTACCTGACCTCACTTGATCAGCCAGCCAGCCCGCCAACCAGTCCTCCTGCCTGCCTTCCTGTCTGCCTGCCTGCATTCTGCCTGTGTGGAATGCATGTCCTGACTTGGTTCTGGGTTTTTTCCATCACGGTTGTGCGCAGGTGTATGACGTCACTTCCGGTCTGCGTGAATCGGGCGTGACCTGGGACTATGGGATGCATGTACTGACTTGGTTCTGGGGTTTTCCCTCACGGGGAGGTCACGTGATCAGTTCAAGGTCATATCCATTTTTTATCGATATGTCAACTCCACACCCAGTCCATTAAATGCTCCTTCACCTATGCTTCAATTTGATACCTCACTCGCCCTGTGGTGTGAGTGAGTGCAAGAATGTATTCATCCGCGGTGATGCAGTCATGTCTGGCGGTGATTCGGTCTCGGGAAAAAGCTTCCTTGCCCAATGCCTACGGACTTTACCGAAGATACACGGACTTTAACGAAAAGACACGGACGTACACGAAAAGACGCGAAGGTGAACGCCATTGTGGGGAACCTCCCACAGACAGGTCAGTACATGCATTTCTATGTTGTTCACGCATAATAAAAGGATTGATCTGTAATCTGTGTTGTTGTTGTTGCTCCCTTTTTTTGCACTAACCCATCAGAATAGTACGTATCACGGACTATACCCGTAGAGCTACATCTGGTCTATAAAACACGTCCCTCTGATAAAAACATTCAATATTCATATATAATTGTATTAAATTCAATACCCTTGTGAATACGTTCATTCTATTTGTGTTAATAAAGTAGAAAATTACAAAAAAAATGCTTAGTGTTCATTCTTTTGTTCCCTAGTTCCAATACGTGTATTTTCATACCTTTAGGCCGTCGCGCATGCGCGCAATCACCCTAATTCAATCTTCCACCCAGTGCATCAGATAGCCCTTCTCCTTACCTTCAATTTGATACCTCACTCGACCCCATTGGCTCATTTTTAAAACAATTTTTTTTGCTATAGGGTGATAATTTACACCCTTCACTGCCGCGCATGCGCAGAATGCCGATATTTCAATCCCATACCCAGTGCATCAGATAGCCCTTCTCCTCACCTTCAATTTGATACCTCACTCGACCCCATTGGCCCATTTTAAAAACAATTTTTTTTTGCTATAGGGTGATAATTACACCCTTTTTTTTTCGCTAATTTCACTAATTTCAATATTTAGTTGTTAAAAAAACATAGAAAATGAAAAAGATTTTTTTTGCCTTCATGAATCTTTTTTTCCTTGTTTTTAAAATAAAAAAAATTTTTTGTCTTTCCTGCCTCCCTCCCCCCTCCCCCCCTCCCCCCCTCCCCCTTTTCCGTTTTTCAATATTTAATTGTTAAAAAATTGAAAAAATTGAAATTTTTTTCTTGGGGTATAACAATGATGGGGTCTGATGTTAATTTTTGTGCAAAGTTAGAAGTTCCTCTTCCGGGGAAGATGGTTGAACAGCGCACGTCTTGTTGAATTCATGATTGTATGGGTGAATAAATGTTACAATATACACGTATTTATACTTTTAGCGGTCTGTGGGAGGTGGGTACAAATGTGGGAGGTGGGTACAAATTTGGGAGGTGGGTACAAATGTGGGAGGTGGGACAAGATGGCCGCCAGTGTCAGTCAGTGCAAGCTGTGGGAGGAGGGTACAAGATGGCCGCCAAGTGTCAGTGAGTACAAGATATGCATGGCCGCCAAGTGTGCTTTGTTATCATTGTTCAAGCATAAAAATTTCTTATTTTTTTCCATAAATCCGTTACAATTTTCTCGGAATTATGATAAGACTAATCCATAGTGTACACGTATTTTTTTTAGCCAGGAAAATTAAATTATTTTCCAATGTACCTGGGTTTTACACTACCGTACACTAACTTTATGATTTTTAAAATGCCTAAGATTAATAAAATAATCCTATATTCTAGCGTTAGGTTGTTAAATTTTAAATATAACACTAATGAATGACCTGAGTTTAACTTGTAATAAAATTTACAGGTGTCCTGACATTGATTGTAAAATGAAAAGCTGTTTATAATTGTTAAACAAACACACATATATTTTTTCTTCAGCAGCGTAGCACACGATACAACCAGTGTGTTTTCGCTGCGCATGCGCGCGTGTCTTACACTATAAATACCACATTTTTTTTTTTTTAATTATTCACAATTAATCTGAGTGCTCAGTCATGGATTTACCCTTGGCGCAACTCATGGATATTGACAACACATCAGATTTGTTCACAAATCATGATAATCAAGTACAACGCCTCGACAGTATCATGAATTTGGTACACGATGAACCTCGATTAGATGATATAATCAACCCCTTATTCGTACCTTTACCTGAACCCCAGAACTACCCTGCACCAACTCATTGTGAACAGCCTGCAGAAACATCGCCGCTGGATAATTTCTTCGCCTTGACAACAACCACACCGGATGTTACTCCAGATGTAGACCAAATTTTTGATGATATAGACGAGATGT
>JAVTVY010046654.1:0-21876 GCA_036873755.1 Hanleya hanleyi
ACTCAAACAACTAGATAGCACCATGCGGAAACTTGTGCAATCATGGAAACGTTTCGTGGAAAGTGATGGAGTTCTGTACAGAGAGTACCAGGATCAGGGTCAAATGGTTCGTCAAATACTGCTTCCTGAGGCACTACGTTCAACTGTGTTAAGGTCTGTGCATGATGAAATGGGCCATCAATGTGCAGAGAGAACGCTTGCCCTGCTGAGAAAGAGATGCTTCTGGCCATTCATGGCACGGGACGTGAACTGTTACTGTCTGAAATGTGAACGGTGCATGATGGCGAAGGTAGGACGAAACGTGAGGCCTTCCATTGGATCTTTGATAGCAAAGAAACCCCTAGAAATCGTGGCAATAGACTTTACACTTCTAGAACCAGGTACCAATGGTGTTGAAAACGTATTAGTGTTAACGGATGTGTACACGAAATTTACACAAGCCATACCAACCAGGGACCAAACAGCAAAGACTGTTGCCAAAGTACTGATCAAGGAATGGTTTGTGAAGTTCGGTGTGCCTCAGAGGATACACAGTGATAAAGGCCGAAACTTTGAGAGCGAACTGATTGGAGAACTATGTAGTATTTATGGTGTGATCAAAACGAGCACGACCCCATACCATCCGCAGGAAAATGGTCAATGCGAACGGTACAACAGAACGCTCCATAACTTGCTTCGGACACTTCCTAACGAGAGGAAGCGGAAATGGCCTGACTATTTGCCGGAATTGGTATACGCCTATAACTGTACGCCCCATGCCACCACTGGGTTTTCTCCACACTTCCTCTTCTTTGGAAGAGAGCCCCGACTGCCCTTGGATACCATGTTAGGTGCTGGAGGTCCTGTGAATGACCTACATGAGGAGGATCCTGCTGAGCATCAGCAGAAGCTGCAGGAAGCCTTTAGAATGGCCAGTGAACGCACTGAACGTGAAGCCCTCAAAAGGAGGAACAGAGTTAACAAGAATGCACAGGATGCCGAGATACCAGTGGGAGGCCGTGTCTTTTTGAGGAGTCACCCGAAAGGCCGCCACAAAATTCATGACCTGTGGGACCCTAGACCGTACAGAGTAATTGACAAAAGGGACTACAATCAGTATGTAGTGGAGAACTTGGAAGGTGACATAAAGCAGAAAACTGTACATCGCTCTCAGATGTTGGACTCGAGAGAGCTAGTTCCTGATATTGTACTGAGGAGTGCATCGGATATACAGGAGGAAAAGGAGCATTCCACTCCTGCAGATGTTCGATTAGACGACGAGGATTACTGGGTGGTAACAGAGGGATTGCCTGAGGGACGCAGAGACCCGGCAAATGATGCGTCTGGGGATCCTGATGTTGTGAGTGATGGGACCGCTGAGGCAGGCGATGTCGCGGATGCTGGCGAGGCTGTGGAGGTCGAGCCAGAGCAACCCGTGAGGCCAGTGGATGACCCAGCTCAAGGTACCCAGGTGGAAGTCGGAGATATTCCTGGTCAGCAAATAACAGGGGAGCTTGGAGCCAACGACAGAGAAGGATCTGAGGATGTGGATCTTGAGATGCCCAGACGGAGAACGGCACGTTCCACGGCGGGTTCCCACAGTAACCCATGCAAACTTCCAAGGTCTGTCTTGGAACAGGAAGCCGCTGCTAACGTAGATCCCATTGTGTTAGCGAACATCAGCCAGACACAGTTATTGTTAGTACAGATGTTAGCCGGAATTAAGCAGTAGGCTTAATTTGTATCTTATTGTAACCGACGGTAATATGTTGTCAGGGACGACAACAGACAAGCGGGGGAGTGTAGAGGCCATTAGGGACCTCTATTGTATTTGTGAATTGAGTCCTTAACCACTCCTGCCTGCAGTTAGGGTTTTGTATTACTGCTAGAAATCTGTCCCTCAAGACGTCTTTCAGACGTTATTTTCTGTATTGATAGATTGTACAACTTGTGAATAATGTATTAATGAAATACTAAGTTTGTTAGAGCAATTATTTCTGCTCAGGGAATAAGTTTGTATATTTAGAGATCACGTGACTCCGTCTTGACCATGCGTTTCAGCCATTTTGTTCGTTTTGTATCCTGCATTTAATGCGACATTTTCTGATTTCTGCGGAGGCTTGGAGGCCCAGAAATGTGAGTAACTTAGCCATCTGATCTATGAATGTACAATATAAATGTAGAGCAGAGCGGGAACTTATGGAATTTTGTAAGATTGTCAGATTGAGGAACGCATTTTATTGTTTTCTTGCATAGCGATAACGTGTGCTATACATTGTAACACTGGTATGAAGTTCAAAGGAAGTTGCCTGCTATTCAGATACGAATCATTTAATTATAGCAGTAATGAATGACAATAGAATCAATTAGATAACATGAAATATTGGGATTGATGAAAATGTATTGTTTTCATAGAGATTTCTTGATGCACGCGTGGCTTGCATAGTGAAGCCGTACATGTGCAATTTGCCAGTGCAAAGTTGCCTCCCTTCCTCCATATGTATACATGTAACTGTAGATATAGCAAACAGCCTGGACAAGTGATTGTATGAAATAATTGTATTAAGATTTTTATTCAGACATAATTAGACAAGAGTTTTCATTGAATTGGCTAGATAAATTGATTAGGTTAGATTTCATTGAATTAATTTGATTATACTCTATAATAGTGGACAGTGTTGTATCATATTACAGATGATGGTGTGCAGCCATGATCAGCATGTTAATGGTGTGTAACTGGAGAAGTGTGTAACTAACTCCCCAAGTGGCAGTTGGGGGTAAGAATGTATTACCGTAAATTACATGAATAATGCTTTCGGCATATATTGTTGGATGGATTCTGTCAGTGGTCCACTTCATGTTAATAATTATCAGTCAGCCTCATGATTACTTAATAAGTCAATGTCCTTTGATTAATTTGTCAGCAATGATTCACCAATTAATGCATTGAATATTCTAGTCATAATTCGCTATTTCTGGTATTAATTATGTCATTGTCACTGTCCATGCCGAGTCATGAATTGTCATATTATTTGTCAACTTACTCAATTGTTAATTCCACTATGCAGTTATTGTTCTAGTCATTGATTAATTGTTCCAGTCATTCATTAATAGTTCTAGTTCCTTGATAAGGAGACGGGTACTTCCTTCTGATATTCATTCTCCATTTCGATATCACACTTAGGGTGCATTTCCCCGCATCACAAACTTGAAGTATCTTAGGCATGGTATCGCATTGGCCTGTTATCACCATGGTTACCATATAAGTGAAATACCAGTCCTATTTTGATAAACAAACTTTACAAATTGTATCTTTGTATTGACAGGACTTGGTCCAGGATTGTGTGTACTTGGAATTCGTTGGTATATAAAAGAACATCAGACTCCAGATGTGGTGTTTTATCTTCCTTTATTCCGGAGTGTCTCTACGTTCTCTTACATATGTAACACTCCAAGTTCATTACTTTGGTCTCATTTTGGTTTCGCATTTACATCTAATTCACTGTGACAAGACATTAATTGAATTCACGCTGCTGTACAAGAAGATGACAGGTTCGCCCGATGAACTTCGGATATTGAAACTACTGTGCGGATTGTGAGAGGGTCATAGATCAGAGTCTGGCACAGAGACAACAATTCATCACTGTGGATAGTGTGTAAGATTGCAACTTACCAATGATGTCAACATATTCATCTTCATGTAGAGTTTCTGGACCTTGGTGAACATTGTGTCCACTGTCAGTTTGAGGGGGAACTGTTTCAAGCCCTTGTAGTTGAGTTCGAGCACGGAACAGATGCTGTGGTCATGGTTTTTAGGACATATGTCACCAATACGTTGAGTGCAGTGTTCATCTTGTTCCTCTAACGTTGCCATGGCTAGGACTCAAGAGTGGATCCCTGTACCAAGTAGCTGCATGTAAACCCATCAACCTGGAACATGGAGAATAAAGAATTTGAGCAATCACCATGGTACAACCTCAATGATTAAGGATGTCCGCTGGTGGTTTTTTGACTTTGGCAGCCATTTTGTCTGTTTTTCTATTGGGTTATCTCCCTTCCCTAGTTTAAAGGAGTACTTACCTTATTTTTGAGTGTGACTATATTTATCAGCACTCGCATTTCAAACCTTATTATATAAAACTTGTGTTGATAAAATGCGAAATAAAAGAAATATTGAATATTTTGTTGATCGCCACAGCATGCACTGGGCGCCGCCATTGCACCACTGCGTGACGTTTTTAGATGAGCGGAAGTAAGTTTATACTCATCTAAAAACGTCACAACGTCATGGAGACTTAAGGTTGATCGTGTTGATCATGCCGATAATTCATACGAGAAGGAACCCAGTAAATCCACTGCCGTTCTAGTTGATTTTAGTTGTTCAAGTGTAATCATGAAAATGTTTACGAACTTAAAAGCATCGTCGTTCAACTCAAATCACTGGACAATTGCAGAGAACGCTCTTTTAGTTTACCGCTCAGCTTCAAATTTTGTCCAAATTGAATCGCTGAAGAACTTGGGGAAGGAATTCTTCACTTGCCGGAGATAACCTAAACCACTTTCCTTTTAGGAATTACCCCCGTGTGAATTGCCGCGCCAGTTTTTTCCTCGTATTAAAACTCAGACCCAGAGTAATTCATATATGTCCGTAGCTGGAACGTCCCTGGATCAAGCGTTAGCCGTGACGTTGTCCTGAATGCTGACGTCATCAATCACGTCATCCCACAGGTAACATGGCGGCACCCACGTCGACATCAAAGGGGAAACATGGCTTCACAAATTGTAATAAAAATAATAGGTTATCGCCCCCAAAGACAATAAAATAGTTGGTTATATTCCTTTAAGAGTCTAACCTTTGTAATAGGAACCTATATTAAATTAGGTAAGTACTCCTTAAGAGATTTCCTTTAAAAGCCTTCTGGCCGAGAATTTTGCACACCAACATCCATTCAATTTGCTAAATTTTGATAGACATTGTGATTATCTGCAAACAGTTAGAATATAAGAAAAAGTTAAATACTATTTATATGAATTTTTCATGAATATGCTTCAAAACTGTAGGGCTATTCCCTATGCTTTCTGGGTTATCAAATTGAGCAGTGAGTCCACTTAACGTTGCCTACAGCTAAAAAATGTACACCAACCTATATTTTTTTCTTTGTTTTTCCTCATATTACACAATTATGAATGGAACAACACACATTATTCAAAAAGTTAATTACTTTGATTTACCACCAGCGGACATCTTTAAATTGTGTAACACATAGTTCAAGACAATTTTCATTCAATTAATTAAGGGTACTCAGAGCCCTACTGCAGACACTTTCACACACCCTTTGGAATTTTTCTTTATGCAGCTAAAAATATGCCTTACAGCTATAGTAATGTATATTTGTTGAAAACGCATTTCTTAAGGATTTCAAATATTTAAATGTGTTCACTGTAAATCTGCAGGTTGTGAAGATATTCAAATTAAAAAAAAAAAGAATTAAACAAATGAGCATTCTGTTTTAAATGGCTATTTTAAAAAAAGTATTCAACTTATCGTAACTTACATCATCATTTCCTGTAGAAGACAACTTCAACAGGAAATCTGTCTCTCAGTTTTATCAATTTTTGTCTAGTTCTCATTAATATTGACATTTAATAAAATATTTCTTTACGAGAAATCGAGCAGATCTATTGACATTTAATAAAATATTTCTTTATGAGAAATCGAGCAAATTGCAGTTTCGAACTTTGAAGTTGAATTAAATGTCAATAGAATAAGAACTGGACCAAAATTGACAAAACTGAGACACAGATTACCAATTGGAGTCTTTCACAAGAAATGATGATACAGTGGCAGTACTGATGATGTGTTTTTTGCTATATCTGATGTTTCATGCAATTTTCGAGGTTTACGCTAATTTCCAGTGTTGTCATATGGTCGCTTGAATTGTTCTTGTCTCTTGAAAATGGATTTCCAGCGTTTTCGCATGGAAATGGTTGCAGTTTCTTGAAAATAAATTAAAAAATTAAAAAAAAAAAAAAAGAGATAAATTTTGAAAAATCAAAAATGAATCGAAGTAAGAGGATGACAAGAAAAGAGAAAATGCGAAAGTGAGAAAGGCAGAAAATTGGAAAGATCAATGCATGGCCCTAACAAGCCACCGTACTAACACAGGTACTTCTATCTACCGTTCTGTAGTTCCACCCCCAACCCTAGTCTCTATCTAGGGTTGGGGGTGGAACTACAGAACGGTAGATAGAAGTACCTGTGCGTACTAATCACATACATGGGCCCATACATCTGCAAGAGACCAGGGCTTGATATAATTTACACAAGAGGCGTTTCTAACTTCACTAACTATCTCGGAGTCAGGTCATGTTTGTCAACAAGTTTGTCAACAGCCTTCTGAGAACAAACAGGCTATTCCTCTAACTGGGTCACACATGACACTTCGTGTACTGTTCGATTGGGTAGCCACTTTTTTCCGTCCCTTAGGAGTAGGTTTCATGAAAATGAATATGCATTACTCGTGACGTCATATCAGCCTCCAGGCGTTAACAAGAAGATGCGATCGTATCGTCTCTTTAAATTTAACATCTCATACGAACCATATTTATCATTGTGTAGGTCTTTAGAAGTGAGAAAATGTTTTTCAAAATTCAGATTGAGCGACCACAAATTAGCTATAGAAGTCGGTAGACATACAAGACCAAAAACTCCGGTCGAAAAACGGCTATGTACATGTCTCACTGTTGAGGATGAAATCCACTTCGTGATGTTTTGTAATATTACTTGAGGCAATTGCATCACTTTATCCAGCATTCGTGAACCGGACACATAATGAAAAGTTTGTATTTATAATGTCTTGCCAGACTGACTGGGCAAATCTGTTCTACCATCTATATGTGGTTCAATGAACAAAGCAAAACTTAGGTCCAGTGTTTTGCGTACGTACGGTAGTTAGATTACTATCATGTATATATACTTCTAGTCATATTAGGAGTATTATGATCATATTGTTATATTGCTGTTCCACTGTTAATGTGGTCATCTTCATTTCATTTTTTGTACTCTGCTGCATTGCTGGTGTCTGTACAATAAAATTTGAATCTTGAATCTTGAATCTGGCCGCGCATTACGATCAGCAATTTGACACTTTAGTGGGAGGGCCCCTTGATTTATGGAGAAAAGAAATCCGAATATTATGATTGTGGAATAGACTTCATTTTAAACGTATATATGTTGTTCATTTATTCCCTTGTTTTGTACATAATGAGTGTATTAGTACAATACAATTCATTCGAAATTCATTTTATACGGACCTATGTACTGCAACACCCCTTTATTATGAAACAGAATCTGATGTTAAAAATATTCAGTATCGATGTCGTACGTAGTATACGGTATACAAATATATCTATAACCTTTCTGTTTTTGTGTATTTGTCTTGGAAGGGGGAAGTATATGAGTGCAGGTCGACAACATATCTTGAGCACGGAAATACACATTTCCAAAGAAATAAAAACATCCTTCATAAAATACATTTATCAATTTAAATTATAAATGGGACACCGAACTGATTTTCTTTTCTTCTTCTTTTTTTCGTCTTTTTCCTACGAAGTAGGCTACAGATCGCAAATTGTCCGGTAATGAGTGAGTCAGTCAGTCAGTCAGTCCATCCGAATCCTTTCGTCGGCAAAATAAGGAGAACCGTTGACATTAGAACCTTGATTTTTGGCATGAACGTGCATTAGGGTATTGTTACCAGCAAGATCTGATCTGAAATAATTCTGATTAAAATTAGATTTATAATTAACACTTCAGTATATTGTTATAGATACATACCATCCATGTGGCCTTTAACAGTATCATGTTCCTTTTATGACCATGAAGCCCGGGGACCTCCTTATCAGTGGATTTTAAGTCATTAAGGCTTGTCCTTGGAACAAACACAGAGAGAGGCTCTATCCGAGCCTTGTGGCTTTTAACAGTGATTTATATCCAAGCCCACTGAGATAAGGCTGGTTTCTATTCGTGCTGCTTGTCACATCAAATTACAATGGTCGGTGTCCTGTATAGCAGATACTATAGTATATTATTGCATGCCTGTCAACTCCCCTGGAACATTTCCCAGCTTAGACATTAAACAGCCTGCTAAACTTGCCATCAAATGTGATAAGGCTGGGAGTACAAGAATGTGCGGTGTATTTTCTGTGGACTGTGTAGGCTGTACAGTCTGAATGAAGACAGCCTAGCAGAATTAGTTAAAGCTATGTGGTTTAACGTTTATCAATGAAGAAAATCACCGATCAACCGCCATAGAATATAATGTGAAACAAGAAAACCGGAATAGTACATTCATCAGATTGCCGATGCCCAAAATGTGTTATCTCATATATCTAGATAACAACGTGATGTAGAGACGCTATTTATTCGTCTTTGTACCGGTTATGCCCAGGAGAATGACATAGAATCATTATTATCTTGTGCATAGAAGGTGTTGGTCTTGAGTTGAATTACCGTAAACTACATAAATGCTACTTTCTACTATAGTACTGTTGTATTGTTGGGAAAATAATGTGATTCAAAAAGTTGTTTTGATCCTGTACAAGGGCACTGAAAACCATTAAAGAGATGTAAATGTATTTTCACACGTAAAGCTTGAAATCTACTGAACCTATATTATTCAATCTGTTTCCTTTATTTTTCACAATGATACGTTTCTTATTAAATGTATATATGTTTTTAAAGGTCAACTTTTCTTCCAATTTGCAGAATTTAGAGTAGAGTAAATAAAAAAAGAAGTAAAAAGTCCATACAACCGTGTCATTGGTATGTTACTGAAAAATGTGATGTGAATGTGATGGGGCTTTCATTGTTGTCTTGGACCGAGCATAGCCCACACTTTGTGCCAGTCATGTCAACCTTTTGCGTTTTTTGTTTTTTTTTTGGTTTGAAAGGAATATCGTTGAAGAATATCCATCATCGAAACAATAACTTGCAGGGAATATCTTCAGACTCAATCTTCACTGTAACAACCTGTGACGACTCCCCTCGCTGTAACACGCGTATATCTTGGACAGACAAAATAATGCATTTTAATAGCATTTTAGGATTAAAGTAAATTTCACAATTTGATCATTACTATTGTCTAAGTGTGCCCCAGCAAAAGTATCCCAGTCCGCCCCAGGTGCACGATATTTTGCGTTTTATGTAAAAAATAATACATACATCTGAGATAATAAATCAATTCAATTTAAATTGTACCTTTGTCCATCCTTTCTCAGTAATTTCAAAACAGCAATGAAGTACTGCTGAAAACTTGCTATAACAAAATATCATCCTCAGTCCTCAAAATTTACTTAGACTGCTCAAAAACAAATTTTTTGGCTAGTAATATTTTACCAATGATAGTTTTTATTTGTAATCAATATAGGTGTTGTATGGGAGTGGTAGGTTTCTACAGATAATAGTGTAATGTGCTTTCTATTCTTAACAAAGGAGCTAGGCGGCTTGTCACACTTTGCCCCATGTCCCACTGTACCCCAATCTCCCCTACTCGATACATTGATGTTTAATAAACAGCACACCTGTTAATTCACAGAATTAAATGC
Organism: Hanleya hanleyi; assembly: GCA_036873755.1. Classification (NCBI taxonomy): domain Eukaryota; kingdom Metazoa; phylum Mollusca; class Polyplacophora; order Lepidopleurida; family Hanleyidae; genus Hanleya; species Hanleya hanleyi. The sequence continues at coordinate 9,586 of JAVTVY010046654.1, forward strand.
AAGTAAACAACACGCAGACAAATGAATTGAGATCTAATTGAAGACGCTAGCTCGTCGGGTAAATCACAAATGAAGTTAAGCAAATTGAGTTCAAAATATTACACAATATTTACCATGCATGCTCTGTTAAACCGTTCAGAAACATATACATTTTGGGAAGCTCTTTCACTTTGGATCAAAAAGGGAAGTTGATATAACTCTTTGTCCATGGAGGATCTAAAAGTGGCGGAATGCTAATGCAAATATCTTGTTATTTTATCTCGTTCTAGAGGCTAGTATTTCATTTACAATTGCAGGTGTACATCGCAAAATGCAAGATCAGCTGTATTTAAGAATATTATAAGATTTGAGATTGAAGTTCTGTCCGGCCACAGCGGAAGCGATTGGTGCCGATTGGAGGGGCCAAAATAACAGCACAATAGGCGAAGGTCCAGGGGCCGACTAGGTCCCGGAAGATCCCGTGGTCGTACATGGCCGCCGGAGATGCGTATTTTCCTCTGACCATGAATGAATGTGAATGAGTAAAGATGCCCCTCAAGCTTATTAGAAAGTGAAATGTGCATTCAATACTCTGTTTGGGCGTGCGTGTTTTTTCTTTTCTTCTTTCTTTTTTTTTTTTTGCTGAAAATATTGGAGGGGGAGGGGGCAACCCCCTTCCCCTGTCCGCCGTCAGTACAATTACAAGTGACATTGTCACGATATTGAAGAAGCTCTGTCCATAACATGTGGCATTTATACTAAGTAGCCTTACCTTCACTTGTGATATTTCACAGGAAATGTTTGAAACAAAAATAAAAAAATGAGTAAGATTATATTTTATGGACTAAGGGTAAAATTGTAGGATTACTGGTATTCCCGTTAAGGAATTTCATCAAATATTGTCATTAGAGGTCTCAAAGTATAATATATCCCAGCTGGTATACGTCAAATTAGTTATGTGTTATGTTGATATTCTGTACAGGCAGATTGACATGTACCAGTTTTGAAATAATTGAAAACAATTCGAGCCTCTGTTGAGCCATGTAAAATCATACACTTGTTCATGTATACTGTTACTGACCTTAACCAATGTGATTTGTGTTTGCGCCAATAAACGAATCTGAATCTGTATACATGTTTCTTGGGGGGGGGGGGGGATAAACCCGGATGGTGAAAGAGTTTTGCGTAAGAATTACAATACCGGTACAGGTATACAATTTTTAATAAATATCTGAAAATATAACGTGGGATATAATGTGCCGACACAATGAAGACTGGTCTGAATTCATAATCGTCACGAAGGGTTCCGAATATTCCCGAAGCTGACGTCACCAGTAATGCATATTCATTTTTATCAAACCTACTCCTAAGGGACGGAAAAAAGTGGCTACCGTTGGATTGACGCAGTGTTATACGAAAAGTCCAACTTGTTCTCACAACGAAAGCGGATTCGTTCTTTGCTGGGCAGAGGATATGAAATGGGCTGATTTCACATGGCCTCAAACCAGGGGCGTCGAAAGGCGGGGGTGGGGGGGGGGGGACACATTGTATGAAAACAAGGGGTGGGGGAGTGCTCGCCCTAGATTTTTTACAATTTGATAGTAATTTAAATCAAATATTCATGCTGTTGGAACTTCTGTTTTAGGCCCTGTTTTATTGCATACGGCTCGTACGTAACAACATGCCAGAAATAAGTCAGTCTTGAGTACGGGTCAAGCCACAGGGCTAAGTAGCACTGTTTTGTCAGAGATTTTTTTTTAAATTTAAAATTATTTTTTTTTAAATTTTAAAATTTTAAAATTTTAATATTTTTTTAACATCTTGGAGAAACACTAAATTATTATATAGCTTACTATAATACTATACATGGTCATATTTTAAAGCGCGAGCCCGTGTTTGCCAAGCATGGAAAATTACACAATATAGTATATACCCTATTGTATAGGGTACAGTATATACTATAGTGTAATTTTCCATGCTTGGCAAACACGGGCTCGCGCTTTAAAATATGAGCATTATAGTAAGCTATATAATAATTTAGTGTTTCCAAGATGTTAAAAAAAAAAAAAAAAAAAATTTTTTAAAAAATTAAATTTTAAATTTTCAAAAAAATCTCTGACAAAACAGTGCTACTTAGCCCTGTGGGTCAAGCGAGTTCGATATACCAGAGCACCATATGATCTAGAATGTAACGTCATCACTTCGGTTCTACGCATCATTTTCAAATCCATCTTGTTTATACATTCCCACAATTTACATCATGTCCATTTTAACAATAGTAGTGCCTAATTAAAAAACAGTTGAAATATCTGAGAAAGCATGCGTTTTATTTGTCGGAAATCGCTCAGAAAGCTCCCACGGCCGTCGCCTGAAGTGCTAGAGGATAGTGCCGCGAGGGTCCAGGGGCCCCTGGAGTCTAGATCGCTGGAGACGCGCTCTGAGCGATTTCTGGCGAATAAAATCACTCTGCAATGAAGTGTATTTTTTAGTTCATTCCTAATCCTTTTACCATGAAAACGCAATCGATGGGGGTTTTCTGCGATGCTGAATTAGAAAATATATGTATAGTAAAGTATAATACCTTTATAATTCTTATGAACAATGATGTGGTAGTAAATTCATTCCAGAAGTAGCGCCGTCTAAATTATTAATTTAAAAGTAGCCTATAGATAGCGGCGCTAGCTATACCTGTGCAATAATACAGATGGAGCTCGTACTTGTTATAACGGGCCATAACTGCTAAAATTGAATTATTTCATGGACAAGGGGACGCAAAAAGAAAAGAAAAAATGTTAGAAAAAATACTCTAGCCCGTCCGTCATTATAGTTACTTTCAAGGAATTACCCGGAGAATAGAGTACTCACGGCAACATTATTGGAGGTTGAGGCTATGAACATACATGTTACTTTCCACGATCAAAATTGTCCCAAGAGAGCTAGTCGGTACTCAGGGCTCCGAACAATTTCACTGGCGCTCTGGACCGATCAAAGTCTTCTCCAACTTTCTTTTGTATGTTGTGTTTCCTTCTTTCTTTCTTCGTTTTTTTTTTGTTTTTTTTTGTTTTTTTTTGTTTTATTGCGCAATGGCCGTACCTGCCGTAGGCCTAACGCTTCCGACGCCCTTGCCATAGTATTACCACAGTATTACTAGATAAAAACCACAGTATTACCAGATCATTACCAGAGTAAAATCTCGTATGGAAGTAATAAGGTAAGTACTCTGGTAAGCCTATGGTAAGTAATCTGGTAATAGTCTGGTAATGATAGGGTAATACTCTGGAATTAGAACATATGGTATTGATAGGGTAATACATCTGGTAATGCTATGGTGTAAACCACACTATAGGTATTCTTCAAACCATAGCATTACCAGATGTATTACCCTACCAATACCATATGTTCCAATTCCAGAGTATTACCCTATCATTACCAGACTATTACCAGATTACTTACTATGGGCTTACCATATTAGTCTCATATTGTAGTTGACATGTATATTTACAGCACGTTCACATATCGCATAAGTTGATGACAACTGATTTATGTCACAGGATATATCTGGAATGCTGGCTACCCAGGTGATGGGTGCACTAGATGCCCTCAGAGACTTACAATAGTCATTCTGTTTGGGTCATCGTCGCCGTGTGACCAATAAGGTTAGGCGCGACGTTAAAATTCAAACAACCAACCAACCAACCAATAGTCATTCTGTGAATTGTAATGCGTAATTGTTATGATTATATGGATAAGTGTATGTTAGCCCCCATTCTAGTTTAATTTATTGGTGTCAGATTGTCGAAATAATTGTTATTTGAAACTTTTTTGTGTTCAAATACTAGAAATCAGTCAAATCGATAAAGTTTGAGAATATAATGCCACAATGTCACCAGAAATTGTCACCGCAAGAATATGGCAAGCCGTTTTGGTATTTATTCATTTATTTTTGATATCAAAAATTCTTTTTTTGATATCGAAAATTCTTTTTTTGATATCAAAAATACTATTTTGGATATCAAAAATTCTTTTTTTGATATCAAAAATAAAAGTTTATTTTTGATATCAAAAATACTATTTTGGATATCAAAAAATCTTTTTTTGATATCAAAAATACTATTTTTGATATCAAAAAAAGAATTTTTGATATCCAAAATAAACCGTTTATTTTTGATATCAAAAAAAGAATTTTTGATATCCAAAATAGTATTTTTGATATCAAAACTAAACCGTTTATTTTTGATATCAAAAATAGAGGACCACTTACACCAAACAGGGCCGTAGCCAGGAGTTACCGAGGGGTGGTTCGCCTTCACTCCAAAAGGGCACATCATGGGGTTCGCTGTATGGGAAAAGGGGTAAATAGGGGGTTCGCTTCAGTGTTTGAAAAGGGCATTTATATGAGAAAAGTATATAATATTTCCAAAGGGGGGGGGGGGGGGTTCGCCCGAACCCAGAAACCCCCCCTTGGCTACGGGCCTGCCAAAACGGAAAAAATGCGCTCTCCCTTACCAAGATTTATCTTCCATCTTTGGCTTCATCTCAAAAAGTGCTACCATACAAAATAACTCATAAAAATTATAATGCAAATTACACAAATTCTGTCGTTGGTTGTTCATATATTCAAGCATCTTCACAAGTCCAGGTAAATTCTAAATCCTCGCAGAGGGTTTACCTGGACATTTTTGGTGATTCGAATGAGTTCTTGATTCGATTCCTCCATTGTACAATCCCGTACATTTCATCCCCTGCGCTTGTTTTGAATTGGCATGTCGGTATCCCAAGCCTGCGGGTTTTGCTTGACTTCCGATGTTGATTTCATCCCAACATCAAAGCACTTTGGTCCGCGATGAAATCCAAACCTGTCACCTCCCATACCTCGCAGTGGATTGGCATAATCAGTTAGCTTAGCGCGTTCACTGATTGGATTGATTTAGGGGAAACCTCCTGACCTATTTATGTCCAGAACTAGTATGGGTAACTAACCAAGCCAGTGTATCGATTCTAATAGATCGATCGATACACTGGCTCGCGAGGATGATATTCAAGAGCTATCATTCAATCGAAATTTCCCCCTTGTTTATTGATTGATACAATTTCACTCCTCAGTCCCGACACCCGTCGTTTGGCGCCAAAAAAATGGAGAATGGCTGATTCGGGTAACCCAACTCAGGCTAACGCTGTTGTTAGAAATGTTGTACAAAATGCATTGTCAGCTGTACAGGAGGCGAGAGAATCAACAATTATCCGATTAAATACCAAAACGGCGCACATTTATTTTTGATATCAAAAATAAACTTTTATTTTTTTTGATATCAAAAATACTATTTTTGATATCAAAAATACTATTTTTGATATCAAAAATAAACGGTTTATTTTTGATATCAAAAATTCTTTTTTTGATATCAAAAATACTATTTTTGATATCAACAATTCTATTTTTGATATCAAGAAAAGAATTTTTGATATCAAAAATAGAATTGTTGATATCAAAAATAGTATTTTTGATATCAACAATTATCCGATTAAATACCAAAACGGCGCACATTTATTTTTGATATCAAAAAAAGAATTTTTGATATCAAAAATAAAGGAATAAATACCAAAACGGCTTGCCATACAAGAAAGGGTTGTGGCAATATTGCTGTAATATTGCCGCAATATATCCACAACATTTTCATTTTGATACAGTTTTTTTAAATATGTTTTGTTCTTACATAGTATTACCACAGTATATTAAAAAAATCATTTTAGGGCCAAGTTTTATCCTTACCATAGTATTACCATAGTACAGATTTCCTTAATATGTTAAGTTTTGCTCTGACCATTGTATTACCAGAACATGGAAAATGAACCAGAGTATTACCATATCATCTGGTTTGCATACCATATACATTACCCTAGTATTACCAGATGGTGCCATAGTCTTACCACAGCATTACCATAGTAAAGTTGAAGAAAAAACTAAGGTTTGATTCTTACCATAGTATTACCACAGTAGGGTCCATATTTGCATATAAGTTCTGATCAAACTACATTATTACCAGACCATGGAAAATGAACCCGAGTTTTACCATATGATCTGGTTTGCATACCATATACATTACCCTAATATTACCAGATGGTGCCATAGTCTTACCACAGCATTACCATAATAAAGTTGAAGAAAAAACTAAGGTTTGATTCTTACCATAGTATTACCACAGCAGGGTCCATATTTGCATATAAGTTCTGATCAAACTACATTATTACCAGACCATGGAAAATGAACCCGAGTTTTACCATATGATCTGGTTTGCATACCATATACATTACCCTAATATTACCAGATGGTGCCATAGTCTTACCACAGCATTACCATAATAAAGTTGAAGAAAAAACTAAGGTTTGATTCTTACCATAGTATTACCACAGCAGGGTCCATATTTGCATATAAGTTCTGATCAAACTACATTATTACCAGACCATGGAAAATGAACCCGAGTTTTACCATATGATCTGGTTTGCATACCATATACATTACCCTAGTATTACCAGATGGTGCCATAGTCTTACCACAGCATGATTACCATAGTATTACCAGAGTTTAGATTTTGGTAAGGGACGCAACAGTCATCTATTCTAGCCATCTTCCAACGCCCCTGCAAACGTTAAGATTCCTTGTTTAGTGATAGGAATTAAGAGTAAGTAAGGGATAGGAACGAAATTAGAGGCACTTACTGATGAACTGTATTGTTAAAATTAGCCGAGTATCATCATCGATGCAACTTATATATGGTCACTTATGCAAGCATATCCATGTCACAGTATTTACCTCCAGTTAGCATAAAAAGCTGTTCGAAAAATTAGAACAAATAGGTTAGTTACCACCAGGCCCCAGGTAGTAAACTTGCCCCGTCACACTGTGGTGCGCCCCAAATGCGACGTAAGACACTCTTTCTACACTACTGCTGTAAACATACTGAATCGTGTACTGACAGTTCCCCGCAAGACAGAACCCCACAGAGGACAGCTCACCACATTGACAGTTCCCCACATGGAGATTTTCCCACATACATACTGTATGTATACATATAGCAGACACTATATACTTATAGTTAGTTTACAGTCTGAAAACAGCACTACATATACGTGTAAGACATTACATTTCGTTACACACGCCGAGGACGAATGATGTGTCCTGCAGCTCTAAGTGTTTGCTGAACGGTCTTCAGTCCATCTCGCTTATCGGTGCAAATTAGCTTGCGGCGTTGCTTGCAGCTGCCTGGTGGCAAGTCGATGATAGACGAAAGGAGAAGAGCAACTCTTGAAGATGAATGAGATGACCAATCACTGCATGATATCACTCATCATGCAGTAAGAGATTATCAACTTCAAAGGCTAATTAAACAAAAGAATGCAGACAAACCTGTGCTAACATGCAAATTTTGGTCTGCAAATCAATATCTAATATATTGCACTTACAGATTGTTGTCATCATCAAAATAAAAAAATAAAAACATTTTAAAATACACTGAATTTGGTAAATCTGGTGTTCATATCAAGTATATGATAACGTATATGATCAACCTTGTTTTGTATTTATATAATTGTTGACTTACTGGTTGAACCTAATTTCAAATGTAAAAAATGTATGTTGGGAAATTTCGATGTGGGAGTAAAGTGCTAAATGATACTCGTGTTGGTCAGTAATAAAGTATATAATAAATTATATTTTATATGTGTATAATTGTTGATTTTCTAATTGAACATAATTTCAAATGTAAAAATATATGTGGGAAAAATGTCCCCGTTGAGCAAAAGCGCTAAATATGCTTATGTAAAATGCATTTCTTAGTAATAAATTGTTGACTTGCTGCTAGAAACTGATTTCATATGCAAAAATGTATGTGGGGAACTGTCGATGTGGGGAACTGTCCTGTGTGGGTAATTGTCAATGTGGGGAACTGTCTTGTGGGAACATTTCAGTGTGGGGAACTGCCTTTGTGGGGAACAGACAGTTCCCCAAGTCTAGAACACCGCACATGTTACACTGCTATAAAAGTCCGCGTTCGATAATAATACTGTAATTATTGGGTTAATCTTTTCAATGTTTTCAAAGATGTCAGCGCCCATAGGACAGGCTTGAAAGCTGGTGGTCATGCCTATTTCGCGTGAAATATAGATTTAGTGGCAACAAAAGTAATTGTAGACGGAGTCACTTTATTTCACAACGTGAGTTTGGCAGTATGACCAAATCAAAGTTCCCGAGGTTCATGTCCGTACGGTTCTTGCACCACCGCGTTCCTCTGACTGTTGCAATCGCAGCAGCAGCAACAACAACAACAACAACACCGGTGTTCAATATTCTGTTCTATCCTCGTTCATAATTAATCTGAATAGGCAAAGCCTAGAAGCGAGCGGAGAAATACTTCTTCCTCTCGTTTCTGGCTTTGCGTATCGAGTCTTCCACCAGCTCTAAACATTAACACAATTGGACTTGCACTTGTATTACTCATTCGCATAATTTCTTGTTTCACACAGCTAATATTTGAAATGGATGAAATCTAAAGTACTTTTGTACTTTTGAGGGTTCCATTGATTTGATCTGCCCATATCCAACACAGGAGCAGATATGGGCAGATAGATTTGCTCCATTTTCTTGGCCTCCTTGTTCCTGTCCACGTTTTGTAGAGTATTTTACACTGAACAAATATTTCATGCATATGCTTATGGCAAGCCGTTTCGGTATTTAATCGGTTTTTCCACATATGTTGAAAAGTTTTGCACATATGTACAAAAGAATTCCACATATGTGTAAAAAACAGTTTTTAGACATATGTGCAAAAGTTTTAAACATATGTTGAAAAGTTTTACACATATGTTGAAAAACTTTAAACTTTTGTGGAAAAGTTTTACACATATGTAAAATAAATTAACTATTTCACATATGTTGAAAAGTTTTATACATATGTTGAAAACTTTTATACATATGTGCAAAACTTTTCCACATATGTCAAATAAAGTGATTTTCCACATCTGTGCAAAAGTTTTGTACATATGTTAAATAAATGTCAGTAGTGTTAATGGACAGGAAATGGACTGCTCCCTGTAGTATAATCTCTCATGAATGTTTGCTATCTAACGACCGTTTCAAAATCACGCTGTCCCTTCGGGGTTTGTTTTTGTCTCTCCGGCAATATGAGAAATGTGGAACTTCAGTGAGGACACGGAAGCTTATAATAATAATAATAACAGTACTATATTATTGTAGATTCAAGGTTCATACATGACCATCTTCCCTAAACGCACCTCTACTCCTGTAGCTAACGCAGATGGTACAAACTGCGGTAGCACAGGGGCTTGTTGTTGGTCAGTTATTAATTATGATAATAATATTCATATATACTCTCCTCCTACTCCATTATAACAGAGTAGGAAGAGAGTATGAATATTAATATCCTATTCAATAACTAACCAACAAACAAGCCCCTGTGTGCGGTAGCTATATATGTGGTATAGAGTAAGGTGGGTTCGTGCAAACTTGAAATGAAAGAGGAGAGCGGGGAGGGGTAGGAACAAATCCTGAATTAACAACGCATTGATCTGCGATACGGTGGTGTAGGAGTAATCAGCTAGGTCACAGATAAACAGACACACTCTTATAGCCATTTCAAGGTCAGCCTTACTGAATACCATGTTATCACTGTGGACAGGTTATTCCTTTGTTTGCAGGTGGAAAAGGCGCCAAAATGATACCAGGGAGCAGTCGATGCCTACGACAGAAGTCGCAACTTTTAGACATATGTGAAAAAGTTTTGCACATATGTGAAATAAATTAACTATTTCACCTATGTTGAAAAGTTTTATACATATGTGTAAAAGTTTTACACATATGTGGAAAAGTTTTCGACATATGTGTAAAAAATTGTTTTTCTACAAATGTCGAAAACTTTTAGACGTGTAAAAGTTTTAGACATATGTGTAAAAGTTTTAGACATATGTTGAAAAGTTTTGCACATATGTTAAATAAATTAACTATTCCACTTATGTTGAAAAGTTTTATACATATGTGTAAACGTTTTACACATATGTGGACAAGTTTTCGACATGTGTAAAAAATTGTTTTTCTACATATGTCGAAAACTTTTAGACATGTGTAAAAGTTTTAGACATATGTGTAAAAGTTTTAGACATGTTGAAAAGTTTTGCACATATGTTAAATAAATTAACTATTCCACTTATGTTGAAAAGTTTTATACATATGTGTAAAAAATTGTTTTTCTACATATGTCGAAAACTTTTAGACATGTGTAAAAGTTTTAGACATATGTTGAAAAGTTTTGCACATATGTTAAATAAATTAACTATTCCACATATGTCGAAAAGCTTTTGCACATTATGCCAAAAAGTTTTCAACATATGTATAAAACTTTTACACATGATATGTGGAATAAATCCGCACTTTTAGACATATGTTGAAAAGTTTTACACATATGTTGAAAACTTTTTGACATGTGCAAAAGTTTTCAACATATGTGGAAAAACCGATTAAATACTGAAACGGCATGCCATATATGCTTACATCAAAACCGATGGTTTGTTTGAAAGTCAGTTCCTGTAGAACTTTACAGCATTACAATCCATGTGGTACTGTTGTTGTCTAGAATTTATCGACATAGCCTGGATCATAAATGTGACAGAATTTATAATAGAGAAGAAATAATCATTTGAGGAAACAAATGTAAAATGCTTGTCCTCATCATAGTAAAAACCAGCTCTTTAGATATAGCCAGCAATTCGAAACAAACACGGACAAAGGCAGAACTTAATTTACCACCCACCACTGGCATTCCCTGTGCCAGAACAGTTCCAGGCAAATATCAACATTTTTACTGGGTTCACAAATGCTGATACATGTACCGCTCACTTTTTGGTTTGAGCCCCCATCGAAATATTGAAGGATCAAATATCAATGTTAATAAATTAATATCCTATCAATGCTCCCCAATCATATATGTCGTTATGTAGGCGACATATCCAAATTGGGGAGCAGATAGGATTTAATTTTAATTAGATTGGATCAAATATTTAATTGTCCAAATTCTATCTGGTTCTATGATTTCCTGTCACAGTTCCAGGTGGCTATGATGTTATATTCTGTCATAAGGCAGCTTTATTGTAAAGTCCTATTAATAAGAATAATCCTATTCCTTTAATTTATCAGACAAAAAATCTACGTCACATATATACTGTCACAATTAGTCTTATTACTGATGGAACTCTATTCAATTCTAATTTTATTGTACACACAATATGTAAAACCTTGGTGGAGTAGGTTCCATTTAACCAAACTAAACGTCCTTGTAATAGACATGTTCAAAAGTTGAGACTGAAGTGAATAGATCTTGATTAATAGACAGATCTGAACATAAAGACGAAACTACTACTTTATCTGCCAAATGGAAACAATATTTGCAAACATTTACAGCCAATAGATTTACCAGATATGTTAGAATAGTTCTATGTGCGACTGTAAAACCAATCGACTAAATCATTTCATTGTCTGTTATCAACATTGGGATATTGTTCTTTTTACATTTTAAATCAATTTAAGGATTTGATAGAATGATTATAATTACATATTTTAATGAATAATTCTGAATGCTAAAATATTAATGGAAGAGAGCTGTTACTATAATGGACAGAAACAACCTTGTAATGGCTATGATTATAATCTATAAAGTTATAGATAAACAAGACATGAAAACCATAATTAACCATATTGGATATTGATATTTAAAATTCATTTGTGTCTATAATGGGGAATGACAAAAAATCGTCTAAAAATATCTGTTTTGAAAATGATGTCACTGTGACGTCATCATGGTGGCAATCTTGTTTTTTTCTTTGGTTTGTTTTCACATTTTTTGGTAGAGCTTGACCCACAGATATAGTGTGGTAATTTTCAGGACTAGCCTTAGGGATAGCAAAATATATAGAGGGGGGGCGGGGGGCTTCCCCCTCCTTCTCATCTGTAACTGGGGTATGGTTCCCATGTCATTAAAATGTGGACATACAAATAAATTGCCGTAAATAAATTTAAAAAAAATGTAGGCCTATCTCTGGTGTGCAATTTTCAGGTATTATCGGAGGGTGTCTAGTTTATAAAACATACTGAAGTTTCAGGAATTTTCGAAAAGTTCATTATTAATTTTGAATGTAAACTTTGAAAGTTTAAATTGAAACATACTCTCCCTAGCTTCAGGTTAGGGACAATTTTGAACTAATTTGATTTTGAGGTGAACTCAAAAATTAGTTCTAGACTTCAGTCCACAT
>JAVTVY010046655.1:0-19822 GCA_036873755.1 Hanleya hanleyi
TACACTGTCGTTTCAGCGCCCTGATCATTTACAGCGCCATGAACGTTCAATTCATGTGCCACCCAAGCGTCCATGCGAAGAATGTGGTCAACTCTTCAATCGACCCAGTCAGTTAAAACGGCATGAGCGTTTGATTCATGGTCCGTCACCACGGTATGAGGGACAACTTCCCACTAAAGAGGCACCCAGGAGGGACAGATCCACTGAAGATGAACCCGGGAGAAGAATGCCCCTGGTGATGCGATTACGGAGAGCCCGCCTATACCCACAGCTCAGAAGAGCCTAGATATCCAGCCGGTCCCTAGCATTACTGTTTCCAGTCATACGCCTGACAACAACGAACATTTTCTGGAAGATGCGGTGGATGTTCCCAGCGATGTCTTACCCGAAGATCATCCAGTGAGTGAGATGTATCGACGCCATTGGTCCATGACCCGACACTGCTTCCACCGTCATCGCCCTATATTGGACTTGTACAATTTCCGACTGACCGACCTCGCCCGTCTACGCAGCTACGTGGAAGCCATCTTCAATGACCAACCTACGTCCTTCACATTAAATGTAGCATTTGGGTACATCTTATGCCATAAGATGACACGTGAATTGTGCTATTTCTATTCCAGTGCCATCAACCCAGTGTACGACCATCCTTTCACCATTACCAATCGGGCGTCGCTAGAGACGATGCTGGCCCAACTGGACACTGTGGATCCCTTGAAATGGGCCTATGAACAGCGTCCCAACACCAAGTGGATAGTGGAGAGGGTCACCAATGTTACATTCTTCGTGGTTAAGCTGACCCACCACCCCCATCGGATGAAAGTATTCACTCATGCACTGATAGATACTCAGAATGCACAAACAACTATCTGAGAATATGTTTCCTCAACGGTATCCTGGCCTGCCCGATGACGATTAGAACAAACGGTTCAGAGCGAACACGGTCGAAGATGGAACTTTCTGAAATGGCGACTTCTGATTGGACAAGAGTAGCCGAGAATACATCTAACGGACAGGAACGAATATGACAGATACAAATGATGGCCTCTGATTGGACAAGAATCTTCTTGAATTGTAAATATACCCAACGCGGCTCCCCAGCGTGGGTATGATGTAACATTGGGGAGAATAAACTATATGAAAAAACTTCTTGTTGTTGTTGTTCTCTCATGTGTCATCCTTGTTGTTGTTGTTGCTGTTGTTGTTCTCTCTTCGGTCTATATCATGGCGTTATATTAGAGTGTTAAGGTATAGCGACGGACGTTGACGGGCGTCACTGCATTTCGAAGAATTAGTGACAATTCCATGGAATGTCAGAGCTTCTGAGCTATTTCACCAGGGCGTTGAAGCATTAAGAATGACGTTGGTGGGCGTTGCTACAAGATGACACCTCACACGACGCATTCGCACCGCGGATGGTCCATGTCTACACCAAGTAACATCCTTCACTGCTAAAAAATGCCCACTTTCGCTACTACTCGTACTGATGACGCCACCAATGACGTCACAGATGCTGTGGATATCCCTCAAATTGGGGTCTACACCCCGAGAGCTACAACATGATACCTCCCATGACGCATTCGGACCAAGGATGGTCCATCTCTACACCAAATACCATCCTTCACTGCCCCAAAACGCTCACTTTCGCTACTACGTCACAGATGCTGTGAACAGCCCCCTGGGGGTAGAGTGTGCTAAAAATAGATCACCAGCTAGCGTGCTATAAAAGGGAAGCGGCCTGGCCGTTTCATCAGACACTCTGTCAACCACCAAGATGTTCACTTGCACAACTTGCCAGAAGCAGTTACTCGTCTAGATAATTTACGACGCCACGAGGCCTCCACCCACAACGATGGACTGTATACCTGTATAACCTGCGCACGGTCATTTAATCGGGAAGATGCTTTACTGCGCCACGAACGTTCAATTCATGGGCCACCCAAGCGTCCATGCGAGGATTGTGGTCAACTCTTCAAACGACGCAGTCAGTTGCTGCGACACCAACGTTTGATTCATGCCCCGGTACAGAGTCATACGCCTGACATCATCGAACATTTTCTGGACGATTCCACCAAGATGTTCACTTGCACAACTTGTCAGAAGCAGTTTACTCGTCTAGATAATTTTCGACGCCACGAGGCCTCCACCCACAACGATGCACGGTATACTTGTATAACCTGCGCAGGGTCATTTAATCGGGAGGATCAGTTACTGTGCCACGAACGTTCAATTCATGGGCCACGCAAGCGTCCATGCGAGGATTGTGGTCAACGCTTCAAACGACGCAGTCAGTTGCTGCGACACCAACGGTTGATTCATGCCCTGGTACCAGGGCATGAGCGACAACTTCCTACTGAAGAGGAGCCGCGGAAGGTCAGACCCAGTGAAGATAAGCCCGGGGAGACGAACGCCACTGGTGATTCGATGAAGAACAGCCCGCCTATACCCACAGTTCAGAAGACCCTGGATATCCAGCCGGACCCCAGCGTTACGGTTTCGAGTCATACGCCTGACAACATCGAACATTTTCTGGGCGATCTCAGGACAACCATCCAGTGAGTGACATCGATCGGCGCCATTAGTCCATGACACGGCACTGTTTCCACCCTCATGGCCCTATTCAAGATATTTACAATTTTCCACTGACCAACCGCACCCGTCTACGCAGCTACGTGGAAGCCATCTTCAAAGATCAAACTACGGCCTTCAAATTGAATGTCGCTTTCGGGTACATCTTACGTCACAAAAAGACGGGCCAGTTACGGTATTATTATCCCGGCAATAATATCTGTGTCTGACCAGCCTTTCACCATCATTAACCGGAGGTCACTAGAGACGATGCTGGAGATACTGGACACCGTGGAACCCTTGAGATGGGCACATCGTCAACGCCCCAACATACAATGGGTGGTAGAGAGGGTAACCAATGTCACGTTTTTCCTTACCAAGCTGACCGACCACCGCCATCGGTTGAATGCGTCACCCGCGCACTGATGAATACCATAACATGCCGCACATACACTCTATGTCTACATGCTGATCGTTGACTTGAGCTCAGTAAACACTTGTACCTAATGTGACGGTGCGTTAAATAATAAAACATGGTGTTTTATATTTCAATTTGTTTTGCTGTGAACATACTAAACATACCCAGGGCGGCTCCCCCAGCCTGGGTATGATGTAACATTGGGGATAATAAACTATATAAACATTGCTGAACTTGTTGTTATTCACGAAAACCGCTATCCGATTGTATAATACAGAATATATAATTAGTCTAGCCCCCACATCTAGCCTTCACATGGATACCTCACTCGACCCAATAGGCCCATGAGGGGCTCGGCTAGACCCCAAAAACGTCTATTTCCATACTACGGTCAGGCTGCGCATGCGCAGAATGGCGATAGTTCAACCCCACACCCACGCCATCAGAGGCTCCCTCACATAGGCTTCACATGGATACATCACACGACCCATTCGAACCGTGAATAGCCCATCTCTAACCCAAACACACACCCACATACCCCCCCAAAATGCCTGCTTTCTATACTACGGGCCAGTCTGCGCATGCGCAGACGATTGAACACGGACGAACCATTAGTGTAGTCAAGTGCTCATCCACGAGAGCTTCAAAATAAGACCTCATTCGACCCCATTGGACCATTAGGGACTCACCTAGACTCCAACATGTCCACCCCGTATGGCCCTATACACCCATAGCCATGCAGTATAGGCCTAGGGGCCTACCCAGGCCTCAGTGACTTTTTTCAAAAATTTCACCGTTTCGTGCCGGGACACTTCCTACCATGTTCTAAATGACGAGACTAAGAAAACAAATCCAAACAACCCTACCGCAAATGTATAGAAGTACGTTTCCCAGGGGGACAAACATTGATCCTATACCCCCAGTATGGGACTATATGGGGCTATATCGTACTTTTTCAAAAATTTCACCGATTCGTGCCGGGACACTTCCTATCATGTTCTAAATGACGAGACGTAAGAAAACGAGACCCCACAACCCTACCGCAAATGTATAGAAGTACGTTTCCCAGGGGGACAAACATTGATCCTATACCCCCAGTATGGGACTATATGGGGCTATATCGTACTTTTTCAAAAATTTCACCGATTCGTGCCGGGACACTTCCTATCATGTTCTAAATGACGAGACGTGAAAAACAAATCCAAACAACCCTACCGCAAATGTATAGAAGTACGTTTCCCAGGGGGACAAACATTGATCCTATACCCCCAGTATGGGACTATATGGGGCTATATCGTACTTTTTCAAAAATTTCACCGATTCGTGCCGGGACACTTCCTATCATGTTCTAAATGACGAGACGTGAAAAACAAATCCAAACAACCCTACCGCAAATGTATAGAAGTACGTTTCCCAGGGGGACAAACATTGATCCTATACCCCCAGTATGGGACTATATGGGGCTATATCGTACTTTTTCAAAAATTTCACCGATTCGCTCCGGGACACTTCCTATCATGTTTGTTTTGACGAGACTAAGAAAACAAATCCAAACAACCATACCGCAAATGTGGAGAAGTAGGTTTCCCAGGATGGTCCTATACCCCCCATACCCCATATAGGCATTTTCACGTAATTTAGAATAAAGTCCGTGTTCCGTATTTTTTCAGGAAATTTTTTACATACACCCACCCTGGAACTAGGGGGAGATAACTCTATTGATAGGCAAGCCCCGTTAAGCCCGGCGACCTATATACCCCCCATACCCCATATAGGCATTTTCCCGGATTTTTCGATAAAGTCCGTGTTCCGTATTTTTTTTTTCAGGAAAAATTTTACATGCACCCACCCCATTGACTGGATGCCCCTTCACCTAGGCTTCACATGGATACCTCATACAACTCCATTGGACCATTAGTGGCTCCCCTAGCTCCAAAACGTCTAGCGGGACCCATACAGGGTCCAGTTTTCGACACTAGGTGACCACATCCCGACGAAATGGCCAGTTTTCGACACCGGATGTGCCGCCATCTTGAACATACGTGTCGCCATCTTGGATATGGCCCATAATGCACCGGGTCAAAATACTCGCTTCTGATTGGCTGAGAGCTCTGTGACGGATTTGAAATACTCGCTTCTGATTGGACGAGAGCTCCGCATTGCGTCTGCGCATGCGCAGAATGATATTCCTACCGCACACCCAACCCATCAGATGCTCCTTCACGAATGCTTCACATGGATACCTCATACAACTCCATCGGCCCATTAGGGACTGCCCTAGCTCCCAAAACGTTTAATTTCATACCCTTGGGCCCCCGCGCATGCACAGAATGCCCATATTTCAACCCCACACCCAGCCCATGAGATGCCCCCTCACATAGGCTTCACTTTGATACCTCACTCGACCCCATTGGACCATTAGTGGCTCCCCTACATCCCAAAACGTCTATTTTCACACCCTTGGGCCACCGCGCATGCGCAGAATGCCGATATTTCAACCCCACACCCAGCCCATTAGATGCCCCTTCACGAATGCTTCACTTTGATACCTCACTCGACCCCATTGGACCAATAGGGACTCCCCTACATCCCAAAACGGCTATTTTCATATCCTTGGGCCACCGCGCATGCGCAGAATGCCGATATTTCAACCCCGCACCCAGCCCATTAGATGCCCCTTCACGAATGCTTCACTTTGATACCTCACACGACCCCATTGGACCAATAGGGGCTCCCCTAGCTCCAAAACGTCTATTTCCATACCCTTGGGCCACCGCGCATGCGCAGAATGCCGATAGTTCAACCCCACACCCAGCCCATCAGATGCCCCCTCACATAGGCTTCACTTTGATACCTCACTCGACCCCATTGGACCATTAGTGGCTCCCCTACATCCCAAAACGTCTATTTCCATACACTTGGGCCACCGCGCATGCGCAGAATGCCGATATTTCAACCCGACACCCAGCCCATTAGATGCTCCTTCACGAATGCTTCACTTTGATACCTCACTCGACCCAATCGGACCATTTTATCTAGGGACTACTTTTTCTCCGCGGAAGCTTTTTCCCGAGACCGAATCACCGCCAAAACCGCTGCCAGACCGCATCACCGCGGATGAATACATTCTGAATACATTCCCTCCAACAATTGGAACTCTCCTGTGTTGGAGGTAGCTTTTGGTGATTCTGCCGGAACTATAGTGCACTTGACCTCTCCTCCACGTTCCCTCCACAAATGACCTCTACATCCGGGTGAAAGGGCCCTCCAAATCACTTTTGTCTACTACTATGTAGAACCTCAACCGCAAAGAATTACTATTATGGCAAATAGCAGTTCATATATTATCTTATAATTTAGTACAATTGTAGTCCTTTCTCAAAGTTCGGATACGAACAATATATTGCACTGCATTAAGCAAACTTGACCCTGATAAAACTGACTATCGTCTGGGTTAATTAGATATACGAACAAGTTAGCTACCGGTACCGTACCAACTCGAGAATTTCCCTGAAATATCTCTGCTGTTGGCGCTGCAAAATGGTACCGCAGCAGACTAGCCAAACCACATGGCGATAGAGCATGTAATACAAAAACACGTAATCACCCACTTGGCTTGATAGAAGGACCTTTAAGATGCAGGATGGTCAATAAACTACACTCTGCCCTTGTCGGTAGTTTAGTTCATACAGAAATGTACGTTACCAGTATTGGTGGACGTTTAACACCTGTTTCATGTACCGAGGTTTATTTGCATGAGCTGTGTAGGTACTGCCTCGTCATGGCGGAACAGCGGGATGCTCTGGTCTTACGGAATGCCGTACCTGTTAAGGTCACAAACCACCATTGAATTTTCTGGGTGTAAGATTATTATCAGGACTTGACTTCCGGTGAACAGTGATTGACCATTATATCAGACTGTACCAGAAATGGTCTGTGACGTATTTTAATATTTAACTCCCAAAAGTATCAGAACCACTTTTTCAAATATTAATCGGAAAAAAAATCTGGACCAATTTGATTGCCCACCTCGGAAATTTACCGTAATGGCGACGGGTGGGATGACCCTATTCCTGGAGGTCGTATCTCCAACAAATGGTGGTGAATGTATCCTGCTTTTTTATCTGCTTGAGCGGAAAGGCAAGGCCCTCCGTTGTGTTGGCTCATTTATGGCGGCGAATATTAGGGAATATAGTTTTCTCAAAATGTGATCAATCAATTTATTGCATATTAAGTAAGGCGACGTTTCAGTGATTTCTAACGTTCAAACCTACAACCAAGCTAATGGACCAGTTTTCTCCGCTGGATAGTTAACTTTTGCCGTCACGAATGTCCTGTTGGGTGAACACAAACGATAGTTTCATGCCCTACTAAGTAGTTGGGTATTTCAGTATCAGCCTATGATTGTCTTTTGAATTTGGTGCTAATGCTGTTACACGGAATATGGAATAGGTCTTTGGATTATGGACGCGGATATTTTTTAATGGACGACGGCTGAATTATGAATGCCGAACCAGACACTTGTAATTCGCAATTATATCCGCGCAAAATATTCTACGGACACATTGTTGTTGTTGTTTTTTCTTTTTTTTCTTCTTCAGAATCGTACGTAAATCTGTTGCGAACCAAAGAGAATAACCAATGTCTCCCAGGTTATTTTGGAAGTGTCTTGACGTCGGACCCTCAACGTTACAGCATGCGTCTGCACTCGTCTGATCTGTTAATATTTTCAAATCCAGCAACATCTTTGGTTGCGGTGTATTGTTTTACTAGATTTGATAACTCGAACCCACTCTTTCCTCCTCTGATTATACACAGTAACATAACAGTTACCGTGAATTCCCATCTATGCACATCTGGCAACTTTATATGACTATGAATCGCGATCCACTGACGTAGTGGCCCATTGTGGTGTCGTGCGCTCTGGCCTGTGTCTGCAAACGTTGTCGCGACGCCCAGGAAAGTTTGTGCTATAGGAAAGTACATATATGTCCTTTACTGACGATAGACTACACGCGGTGATTAAGGTATCGCTGATGGATAGGCATGCGCACTGAAAGTGATCAGTTGTCACGCTTTGGTAAAACTGGTAACAAAAAAATGCATCGCTGACGTCACTAACTCGGTTGCCATGGTAATCTCAATCAAAATTAGGAATTGACCGAAATACAGTGCTTCTGCACGTTAATCGCCGCTGATCGCTCGCCGCCAGTGACGTCATCACTGTGGCTTAGATGATCTCTCTGAGATAATGGGGGGGAGGGGGAGAAGGAATGACACGCCGCTGGCGATTACGCGCCCCCATCTATTATATACGGTCAGCACCCAACACCACATGACACCAACCCCACCAAACTGCCATCATCAGCCCAAAAACGCTACCGTAAATACTAGAGTTAATGCGCTTTATATACTACTAGTAACCCACAGCAATTTATAGGGGATTTGTTGCAATTTGTGGTATCTTAGACACAGTCTAATTGAAGGTCATTGGTTTCAATTCAATTGATTCAACAAAAAATTAAAAAAATCATGGCACATAACGTGTCTGCCCTGCCGAAGTCAAAAAAACTTAAAATAAAATAAAAAATACAACACGGATGCGGTAAATTACGTTTGCATCCTGTCCAATTTTCCGCTAATTCTTAGAGTTACAGCTAGATTCGAAAAATGCAGACATTGCAGAATTGAACAGCATTCATAATGCAAATTAATTACTGATTTCAAACCTGTTCACGATAATCGGTTATCGTCAGTGTTACATATTGTGTGTGTGTGTGTACTGATATCATGATATTTTTGTGTAAACTCACAGGACTGTTTTTGTTGGGATATATTATCCATACCGTATCCCATTTGGCAACTGTGAAAAAGAAAAAACGTTGGTTCGAAATTGTGTTACGAGATACCATCGATATTTATTTGAGAACAACATCGATCATGAAATACGCTGAAGATTCGGTTCCCTCCTCTACATTATATCCCAGGTTTAACGGGTAACCCGAGCACGCCAGTGATCGACAACTATAGCTGCTCCTACATTTCCCATTAGTGAAGAGCTTTGTAGGAAGAATTACAATAATCTTTATTTTGCTCAT
The DNA here is from genome assembly GCA_036873755.1 of Hanleya hanleyi. Classification (NCBI taxonomy): domain Eukaryota; kingdom Metazoa; phylum Mollusca; class Polyplacophora; order Lepidopleurida; family Hanleyidae; genus Hanleya; species Hanleya hanleyi. The sequence goes on from JAVTVY010046655.1 coordinate 9,085, forward strand.
TGCCAAATTAGTAATTCTCCATATTATTTCGAAGGTAACTTCGAGAGAATGGTTAGAGCTAAAATAATTTGCCTTTTCAAACCCTCTTTCGGCTATGTTCGCTCTTGTCTGTGTTCGTCATCTGTTTACTCGGGTCCACACCTGAGCGGGTTCGGACAGTCCATGCAGGATACTCTAAAGGCAACATGTCGTGGAACAGCTGTTTTCGCATTGTGAACGCAATGTTCAGGGCTTCTTCGGATGGTAACCCCATATCCTCTTCCAAGTGACGTTTGGCTTTCATGATGACTCCGTTAATAAAACGAAATATATTAAAAGTGAGTGGCCCCAAGTTCACCCTCCACACTACAGTGGTTTCTCTTCACTTTCAACAGACAGAAACTCCACTATAGTATGGAGTGTACCTCAAACTGTTTCGCTATCAGCCTTGTCCTATTAAGGTATTTCGATCTGAGACAATGAGTGAAAATATTAAAATCCTTCGAAACAACTTAGCAGAACCACGAGAAAATCATCTAGAAGTTTGTAGCCTCAAATTAGACTAGCTAGAATGCATTGGCCACCACCTCACTGTTTATAACACATGATCATGTTCGCGCATATTCAAAACAAAAATTGAGTGGTGCATCACGGGAGATGAGCTAGAATTCAAATATTCAGCCTATGGACTGTACATAATTAGTCCTACCCATGATCCTTCTCACGCCGAATCCGTGTGTCGTCTTTCGTGTATAGAGACTGTGCGCGACTCTAGTGGTTTAGGCGGTTTGATGAGTGGCAGTGCCGTCTAGCTATTCTAATTTAATGTTACACACTTCCAGCTGATTTGCTTCTGGTAGGAGACATATACAATTGCCTGGGACAAATCTTTCACAAATCAGATTCCGGTGTACCTATAAGGTTGTTCCTTTCCATCGTTACGGCTATTTCTTATTTGATTCAAAGCTTAACGGTATGGGGGCGACATCCTCCATAATACAGGGATATACTCCGTTCCAGCCCTGCATGCAGATTAGGGTCGTACAGTTATTACTCGAACAGTCCGTTTAAAATAACAGGTAATGAACGGACGGCGTTAGAAAGTGCCTCGCCGTGTTCACAGACAAGCCGAGTTTATAATGAGAGAATAGGCTGTAGAACGGTCTCTTTGATGTGATCGTGGAATGACAAGTGAACGTCGCTTCAGTCAAGACAATCACGGATACATACAACTGAGTTCAAAGGCGATGAAATATACGACACATTGCCTGGCTTTGATCAAATATGCGTATATTCTGAGAAGTCATGAATATGATTCAGCAATCCTAAAAATTACGACTGGTCTTATAGCTATATACCAAACTTTTATTCTGCCATGGTACGGCTTTATCAGACGAACCATGACTAGAGATGATGGGGGCGAAGGCTTAAATTCAGAGCACTGAACTCTATAGAAAAATAATCAAATCAAAGCAAATAAACCTTTATTACACTATTATACCACTAGGGCTAAAGGCAAATACCGGTACATAAAAGAAACAATTGCACAAACACAGACGTGGTAATATTAAACAATGAAAACATAAGAAAACATTAAACATAATGCATACAATTATATTAATAGCTTGTATCGTATATCATACAGCATGCATGTGACGGGATAATTTCACTGGGCCGGAACAGATAACCGTAAATAAACAAATTTCGCAACAGCACTAATAAATTGTGGCACCTGTGATTATTCCACATTTTTAGCTATCAGTTCAGTTCACGTCACGATATACCCTCCTTTAAATAGGAGCACCTCCTTGGAAAGTAATACTTTTTTATAAGTCAAAAGATACAAGCACAACACCACTAATCAGACGCCAGTCTTGTTCTTCTAGAATGGTTAAGTGCATGTAGTATAGCCTTATAAGTCTTTCTAGCTTGTAAACACAGGTTTAAACTTAAGGAGCCAGTTGGTTTCAGTAGAAAGGTTGCAAGTACATTGTTCCAAACAGTTTGAGTTGCAATGACACAGTCTACATCAGATCAAGATATTTAGCACGGATTTCCTGTAAACTTCGGCAACTCTTCAGCAAGTGCACTCGATCTTCAGGTTCTTCCTTACACAGTGGGGAAGTAGTGTTGACTGAATACTGATTGAAATCAGATCTGTTAGCCTGGGATGTGAAGCAGCTGGTTAAGTTAGCCTGGGGTGTGTAGCAGCTGGTTAAGTTAGCCTGGGGTGTGTAGCTGCTGGATAAGAGGCGTGGGCGTATCAGGAGTGTCCGTATATCCCAGGGAGAAGTTTTTACACAGCACGGAGGTAACTGTAATGCCATGGTAAGAGGATCTTGTTTCCCATCTCCTGGTACACAGGAATCAAAAGGCCTTCCTTTAACCCTGTCTGCCCTGGGTTTTTTGGGACCTGTCCAGGCCTGGGGGGGGGGGGATGGCCCTAATTATTTTTCTTATCCCTTGAGGTAGGGGGCTAAAACTTATCTTGGGTCAAGCTCTACCAGAAAATGTTTTTAAAAAATCCAAGATAGCCGCTTTGATGAAGTCACAGTGACGTCATTTTCAAAAACGGCATTTTTTGGTCGATTTTTCGGTCGGATTTTCCGAATTTTTTATGCAAAAACTGCATGATAAATTAGTAACTATTAATGTGATGTGAAATAAAATAGATTTTGCCCACTTTTCATCGCAGAAAAGCAGAAATTTTGAAGAAATATGACAAAAACATCACTTTTCTGGTACCCCATGTGGACGCCATCTTGAATTTACCCGTGATCCTCTGCTCAGGGGGTTATGCAAATAGGCTCAAAATGACCCCAATATGATAAACTATAAAGTCAAGGAGTTTTAGCTCTCTATTTTTTGTCGTTCCGGAGATAGCGCAGAAAGTTTAGTAGGGGGAGGCCATAATGCCCCCTCCCTCACCCCCTCCACCAGGCCAGGTAGGGTTAAGATATCTGGAGAGTCTTCAGTCGTCAAAAAGTATTGATGATCATGGTCAGGATATGTGCAACTGTGTCTCCACTTTCTCCTTGATGCTCTGCAGTGATTCCATCAGTGTCAGGGTATTTGAAGACTCGGTAGGTTTCCCGAATTGGGTCGTTGAGGAGAGTGTTACTACTCTGTATTCGGCACTGGTCTTGGTGAGTAAGGAGGGTGATTTCTTCGAAGTCAACTTCAGCTCTTCGAGTTGGATGATAGTTACTGCTGGTTGAAGGAGTACCGACGCTCAGGCAGTGAGTATGTCATCCTTCCAGAATCTGGTCCATACGGAAGGATGTGTCATTAACTTGCAAACAGTCCATCAGTGGTGAGTTTGAGCGACGTTGTGTCCGTATCAGTTTAAAGGTTTGCTTAGGGACCGGTCAAAATTTATCTTGAGGGGGGGCCGGTGGAAATTCAGCTGATGACCCTAAGTTATGTGTGACCCCCCCTCCTTTGGCTGGCTTTACCAGTGACCCCCCCTCACCTGATACCATATTTATCAATGACCCCCCCCCATCTCATCACAAACACACACCCAATTCCAACGAATCCAGGTCATTTCCCCCAGTGGACATTTCCCCCCATGGACATTTCCCCCAGTGGGCATTTCCCACGGTGGACATTTCCTCCAATGTACATTTCCCCCACCCTATACTTTTAGGTTATTTTGAACATAGTTTTTAAATAATTTGGCACATCATATATTATATAGCACATTTTTAAACAATATAATGGATCACATAGTGATAACATATAAATCATATACATATTATATATTGTAACATTTTAAGAAAACATTATATCACATTGTGGTAAAATAAAAGATGTATTTTTAAACAATATTATTTTGTTCTATTTTTTTACCTCAGTTTTCACTTCAGTTCGGTTTTATGCTCATCAAATGGCTTCATGGCACCGACCTACGAACAGTTAATGTTACGCTATATACCATGTATACATCTTTTATATTGTTTTAAAATGTGCTGACTGTATAATACTGATATATACTGTGTATATGTATAATATCTTATCACTTTGTGACTCAATTATTGTAAAACATATGTGAAAATCCTTATATCTTTATATATAGAAAAAAATTGCGTTATTACAAAATTATTTAAAAACCATGTTCAAAATAACCTAAAAATATAGAGTGGAGGAAATGTCCACTGGAAGAAATGTCCACTGGGGCAAATGCCCACTGGGGAAAATGTCCATGGGGGAAATGTCCGTACACCATTCCAACATAGCCAGGGGCACCAAATGATGCAGTGTGAAATTATATTAAGACCGATTGAAAACACGTTAATAATATGAAGAGCTATTCGTTGATAAAGTGATTCGCGGTATGGTACATGTATTATACATATGAAAAAGTGACAGGGAACGTGGCACAGTTCTGCACTACGACGTAACTGCGAGAAGCTCGGAGATTACATTCTGTATGACGTATTTATTCGCATTCAGCGGTTTGAGGTAAAATTATGTCATACTGCATCATGATGATAGATAATACTACATACAACCGCTCAGGGAAACAATGAGGTTATGTTTGTTATACTGACACAGAAATCAACTTTATAAAAATACGGACGAATACGACATGATTAATTTCATGCATTCATCATGTCGGCTTCGCTACGAACCCTGCAAAAAATAGACGGCGTTTTATTATTATAAAACTATTAAAATTATTATATTTTATAATATTATCCTCATCATGACATTAACTACCGTCAGTGCAACTTGTCTTGTAGTACGCCACAATTTATTTCTTCAAATTTGGGGCAGCATAAATTATTGAAATTATTTGTTTCAGTCTCAAAATGCAGGCTATATTCATTTAGCTAGTCAATGTCCACAATATCCAGGCTGCACTGCACCTGGATGTGTTTAGATAAAGGATTTGCTAGATGCACTGTGTACTAACTCAAATCTAGCTGGTATGAATAGGGGCCTAGATTTTAATACATCTTGAGAAGGGTAAATATGATTATAAAGCCATTTACCAGTCTCATGTCCTACTACACTACAGGAGGTTTGTACAGAGATTAATGCTAACAGAACATACGTCTATCTATGGTACTGTATGTTGTTTAAGCTTATGATAAACCATAGAGCCTACTGTTTTAGTATGCTCCATGGATAAACAAAGCCATGTTCTGATACATGTGTTTCCTGATCTAAAGTCCACCCTAGTTCTTCGACCTAAAAACATGAAATTCATACAGAAGCTCAAGAAATCCTAGCTGAATAACTGTCCATTTATCATCATCATTTATCAAGTTACTGATGACCCCCCCCCTCTACACACAGTCTAGTTACACATGACCCCCCCCTTCGTAGGGCTCGAAGTTATTGGTGACCCCCCCTCAAATTCCACCGCCCCCCCCCCCTCAGGGTAAATTTTGAATGGTCCCTTATCATTCTCGTTTGGTGGAGGCTGCTTTTCGTTGGGTCTGTCTAAGGTTGAGCTTGGCACTTCTTCTTCTGGCTGTTGCAGGATGATTGGGATCTGATGGTTCGATATGGGGTTTCCATTCCATGTAAGATTTTTTCGTTCTCGGCTACGGCTCCTCGTAGTCTCCTCGTTCCAGATGCGAAATGGACGTCTGTTCCTCGAAAGTTGTGCAGGCGAGGAGATACGAGTTTGACATAGGCCCTGTGTATGTCCAACATACTGAACACGCTGGTGATCGTATCAACTAGAGCAGGCTTCACAGTTGTCTTATATCCGTCTAGGTCTACTTAACATTGTATTTGTAAGTGGCAGTGATCCGGGATCTGGACTAGTTTGACTAGTTTGACAGTCGAGGAGATGGGATAATGATCGGAACTGGTGGTGTAAAGATTCTCCCAACGTTTGACCTTGCATATTAAGGGGGATGTAGGACCCAGAGCCACAAAGTAGTCCATAGTGGAGCTGTTCTTCCCATTGGGGTGGGTAAATGTTGGCCTTTTCGTATGATACTTTAAACCATGTTTCAGGGCAAAGTATTGAAACTGTTTTGACGCTTAGAGAGTTCTGTCACTGTTATGTCGAATAGAAGTCATCAGCAAAGATAACACGATGAGAGTTTCCGTACCTCTGAACAATTTCATGGAGTTGGTCAAGTACTTTGGCAAACTCCAGATCTGAGACCTTTTCTACAAGGCATATTAGATAGAGAATATTACTGAGGAGATTGGAGTTGTACGGATTCTGCTGTTACCATCGGCGAGCGGAGTGACAATATGGTTGATAGTATTTCTCCAGAAGATAGCAACAATCCCTTGCCCCATTGGCTTTTGAAGTGGGGATATGGGGTCCAAGTCATCCATTGCTTTGGATTCACATGTAAATTCCGGGTTAAGGTCTTGAACTCTAAGATGGTTGGTGGCTATATTCTTGCAGTTGAAGGTTGCTATACGCAGGAAAGGTTTGTCTGTAAGATCATGGTTTTGGATATTTGGCATTTCTCCTATGTCGCTGAAGGTCTAAGGAGAGCCGGTTCCGTGTTGTAATAAGGAAATCTGCTGAGGAATAATCGGTGACACTACTGAAGTATGGATGTGGCCGGTAACTGGCGGCGAAAACAGGACCAAGGGCTACTATCTTGTAGCGCTGAAAAATTCTCGAACGTACGGCGATGAAGCGTGTCTGGCTTGAGTGTATATCTTCTCCAGAGGTGTTGTGTCTATGACACATTGGCTGGGTTGCATCGTGGGACTGAGCGCCCTTTTTCTTTATTCCGCAAGACGGGTTCGACCTAGATGGTGGAAAATACATACGCGATATCCTGACAGAGGGATTTTTATCTGTGGAATGATTTTTTGATGAGGATTTGCTGAAGGACTCTGAGTACCATCGTGGAAGACATCCTCGCGAGCCAGCGTATCGATCGATCCGTTAGGATCGATACACTGGCTTGGTTAGTTACCATAGCAATTCTGGATATAAATTGCCCAAGAACCAATCAGTAAGGGAGCTAAGCCAGCTCATTACGCCAATCCGCTGCGAGGTTTGAGATGTGAATTTCATCGCTGGCCAAACTACTTTGATGTCAGACTGAAATCGACATCGAGAGGCAAAGCATTTGCCGCAAGCTTGGGATGCCGACATGGCAATTCAAAACAAGCGCTGGGATGAAATGTACAAAATTGTGTAATAGACGCAATCACTCAAGAACTGATTCGAATCACTAAAAATGTCCAGGTAAACCCTCTCCGAGGATTTAGGATTTACCTGAACTTATGATAATGCGTGGATGAGCTGTTGTGAGGTCAAGCCAGACACCCTGTACTGTGGCTTCTCCTCGTCCGAGGTCTTCCTCGGCTTTCCAAGGTTTAGATTCTCTAGCTTCCAAGGTTTTTGGCATCTATGCTTGCTTCTGTTTGAGCGATTAATATTTACAGAGCTTGTCTGGCTTGAGTGGGTAGTAGTGAGCTGCATATTATTGGAGGGCAAGTGTGTAGAGGTACTATTCTTCCGCTATTTGATGACTGGACACGGTTGTGAAGGCCAAGTCTCGGCATGGTTGTGCTACTGCTGGAGACTTCATAGGGTACAGACACAGTTTCCATCCTAGTTTGGCTGGTGGGGAATCAGGTCTGTTCCTGATCGTCGAGGGCTTGTACCTTTTAATGGTCTGCGGGACATTGTCAGTTATCTGCAGACACGTGGCACAGGTAGAACCATCCTTCGTGCAATGGAGATGTATATAGGCAGTATGGGAGCTCGAGGTTGCAGTACAGAAAACACATGTGGTGCACGGTTGTTCAGATGTGGGTTTGGAACACAATTGGCATCTAAGTACTGGTTGGAGATGTACACCACTTTCTTCACTTAATAAGACAGCCGCTAAGGTGTCAGTATTCGATACTACATGTGTGTACATATCTGTACCACGATACATCTTTGTCATGGTGTTTGGTAGGCAGAACTGTTCCACCAATTGGCTGACACGTATAGCGTGTCTCTAATCATTTCTTGAGGGCTACGTATACAGCTGGGTTTGTTTAAATAAAGTCCCCCTCCCCAAAGGTGTCCTTGAATTTCAATAATTCACCTCTGTTTGCTGCTTCGATTTGTTTCTTAAGTGTAAGTTCAGGACTCAGGAAATAGTCTCTTCTACCTTGTTTTTGTTGTCTGGGGCCTGAACTGTGACTTGGTGAGTAAATAGACCTTTTCACCACGGATTCGGTAAATTTCGCGTCCATTCGGAGAAGCAAGTCACGTGGCGCAAAAACATGTGATCATCCACAACCAATCGTTTGCTGGTGGGTTGACAAGTCGGCTCACTTCATCGTTTTCTGTGTGCAGATTTGTCTCTGCCATAACAGAGGTATGTAGCAAATAATTACAACGAAAGATCTTTGAATTGAAAAACATTTTCTTTTGTAATAAAGCGTCTGTGTTCCAAGCTGCCATAAGTCTGCAACCGTCAGTGTATTTTTTGTTTTAATTTATGATCTCTTATCGGCAATAATTTCAAGAAATAGTGTTATTTCCGGTTGTGATCTCCAGGCAGAGGTCGCAGCACAGACAAGATTTGGCGCGAGATACAAAATGGCGACAGCGTCATTGACGAAATAGACGTTTTGGGATCTAGGTAGGCCCCTAATGGTCTGATGGGGTCGAGTGAGGTATCAATGTGAAGTATTCGTGAAGCAGCATCCGACTGGGTGGATGTGACATAAAACTGACGTCATTCTGCGCATGCGCAGTATACCAAGTATACGGAAATAGACATTGTGGCGCCGACATGGGTCACTATGGGTCCGATGGAGTCGTCTGAGGTCTTATTTTGAAGCTCTCGTGAAGCAGCATCCGACTGGTCTAATGGTTCGTCCGTGTTCAAGAGTCTGCGCATGCGCAGTGTGATCGTAGTATAGAAAGCAGGCATTTTGGGGATGCGTGGGGGTGTGTTTGACCCACCACTATGGGTCCATGGTTGTGGTTTGGTGGTGTGGGTTCTGCGCACAGACGTCACTTCCGGGTTTCACTAAAACTACCTTCGAACCCAGAAGAGTTCTAATTTTCCCTTAGACATAGGGTCCGGATTTTCAACATCCGGGTTTCCCCCGGCCCGGCCCGGAGCGCACCGCGCCGCCCCGCCCCGGCCGCAGCGCGCGCGCGCGCGCGGGTTATCCGGCCGCACGCGGGCGCGGCATCACCGGAAGTGTGCGGGTGAATTTCGGATTATCCTAGGCCACTGATTGGCTACTTTCTCCACGGTGTTCAAAGCCAGTTTCACCGAATCCCCACATGTCTGTTATAGCCTTCATGCATTATGCTCATATAGAAAACACACAAGACAGGGTTTTTTTGGTGAGATCTCATTTTGTTTTTTATTCAATAATAACTAACAACAACAACGTGAGAACAACCACGTGAAAACTGAAGCCCAGAACAGGGGGCTTGTACATTGAAATCGATAGAACTTAAGCCCAGAACAGGGGGCTTGAACATTGAACGACCTTAAGCCCAGAACAGGGGGCTTGTACATTGAAAGAACTTAAGCCCAGAACGGGGCTTGTACATTGAAATGATGGGCGGCCCAGTCATATACGAGTACATCGCGGTCCTCGGCCTTGGGGTACTCGTCAAACATCTGTACGATGGTAGATAAGGGTCTTCCCCGGCATCGATGATACAGGTAAAACAAGCAATATTGTCCGCACACGCTACTGGTCAGGCTTTGCAACGTTTGACTGTTCCAACACCACGTTTCTGTGCCTTGATCCATGAAGTCTGTTAAATCGGGATGGAGGGGTGGCAGGCCGTACGGGTCAAAGTATTCGCCCTGCTGTTCTGTCAAGTACACGCCCACCCAATGTTCACCGGGCCGATCCATCGAGTCCGTGTTGAGAACGTAAGCAGCAGGATACATACGGTCTAATGAGAACACATTTCGGGCGAACACCCCTTGAAAGACCACACGTATCTCTGGGGCATTCTCCAGCACGGTGGTTATCTGGTCTGTATCCATGTTAGGTGGAGAAATCACACAGGACGTTGCGCGCCTTGTCCACTTGAATGATGTTGTCAAACTCAGCGTAGCAGATCACATTGACGGTGCTCCGGAGGGCTCGTGCAAAGTGCATTTCCAACCGTAAATTGCCTTGCTTGGCGAGGGCCAGCTGATGCTCGTTCTCTAAGGTGGGGGTCAGATCGAAACAGAACAACGTGTATCCGTTCGCGTAGTCCTCCCGACTGATCATATTCCCTTCGTCCTGGTTGATTTGACCGGTGACTGTAAACAGGCTCTGATAGGCTCGAATGAAATTCGCGCGCCCAAAGTTCGGTGTTAAGGCCGTGGCTGAGACCTGTTGTCCATCCACATGCAGGGCCACAAAATTGATGCCGAAATGTTTAAAGTCAAACGGATTCTCTGGGTAGGCTCCGCTGAAACTGGTATTTTCCACACAGGCCAGGATCAATCGCTTGGGTAGTTCCCCCAGGAACAGGTTTTTTTTGTTGGCGCTCATATTTCCAGCAGACACCGAGAACACTTTGGTTTGCACGCGTCGGATAGGGTACTGGGCTGGTTTTGTTTCCAAGGCTTTGAGGTGTCCCAATTGAACGGCTGGATTCGGTTTCACTTTTCGGACATACAGCACTGCGTCTTGGATGACAATCTTATAGTCAGATGCATGCCCGTCTACGTTAGTAGCCATCAAGGCGAAGGTCGGAGGCGCCCGTATCAGTCGGATTTTGATGGGGATCTTGTTCAAGAGGTACCGGGCTTGCATGAAGATGTCTGCGTGCAGTCGACCCATGAGATCCACC
>JAVTVY010046656.1:0-19840 GCA_036873755.1 Hanleya hanleyi
AGTTTGAATGACTTGAAAATCGCGTTGTCTTGTCAGTATCGTTATACTTTTATCACGATATATGCTTTATTAAAGGAATAATAATCTCTGCGTAAACTCGTGATCGGCATGACAGAATTATGCCATCAGATTCCAAAAACACGGGTAGAGAAAATTAGAAAAATTCTACAGCTGAGTAAACACCGATTTATCGTTCACACTTAAACACTTCATGATCTGCGACATGTTGGAATGACAGTGACGTTTGATGGATCATACTGTTTTTATGTGGATGGCGCTGGCGCCGTTGTCATCCGGGCTCTATCCCATAACGTACAGAATTAAATAACAACAACGGCACCATTAGCAGCGTTTCTGCTATTGCTATCGGGTGATGTGGCCTGATATTCCTCAGAAAGAGAGCTCGTGAAATCATATTCAAAATGCCACATGTCAACCTGTATATCAATTCGATATTCATATATCACGATTCTCATAATCGTCTCGGAGCGTAAAGAAAGGTCCACAGATCTGTCAAAAGCCATCGACGCAATATTTTACAATTGGTCTCCATGTTATTAGCTACATCGCCTGGAGCACAACTACGTCACAGGAATAATGTCAGGTGATATTTCAAGGATTTTCATTGGCTAACGGCTCTCAGGCTTGTTATAATGGCGACCTTCTTTCGATATTAGTATACATCGCCTTAGGGTTTTCTATTCCTTTAAGCTCATTAGCGACTATAATTCAAAGTCAAATAACATGCAGCATACAACTTCCCGGATTTGGATTACCGTAACGTCGCTACATTATTGTATTAGGTAAACTATACGGTGATACGCTTCGAAGCATTGGACCATTTCATCGTATTCCCTCGGGTGTCTCTGTTATCTCAGGTGGTATGAGTTGACATTAGCATTCGATCAATCCATCGTATGTACATGTACTATGTGTCTCATTTATTCCAGGGGACGGGAGTGCACATGAGAAGTGTAGTTGTTCTATCAGACCATGAGTTTTTCTTTCCAAGATTCTAAAAGATATAACATGATACGTACAGGTATATAACTGTACCTTCAAGACGGCACAGATGAACTGTTATATGCAGTTTGTAATTTTGTATGAATAGTGTAGAGTGTATGTTATACGTAATAGCAATATTATACATTATCATATATATTATTAGTACATCACGTGATAAATTATAGGATTTTGGATAACTGCACGAAAACCATATGCGCAGGCGGGAACTATTCCTGTGACGTTGTTACTGGGAGTTGTGTTACTTTGTTAATGCTGAATACTATTAGTTATTCATATTTTTCCCAGGGCTATGAACAGTTATGACCCAACCTGACGACTCAGGATGTATGAGTTTCAGGGAGGGTCATAAACGCTTATCGTATTCTTCTCAAATTCGACATGCATATACTATGCCAGAAGATGTTGCTTGAGATTGCGTTTCGTTCACTTATGCCTACAGGAGGTAGAATCTAGAATTTGTTTCCTGGCAATATCTTGAGAACTGCCCATCGCACTTTCTCAAATTTGGTATTCATATTCCATACGATGTCGCTTGTGGTTGTGTTTCGTCCACTTGCGTCAACATGTGTCACCACCTGGTGGAAAAATCTAAATTTGATTTACGAGCAATAGGTTGAGACCCCCTTCTCGGATTCTTCTCAATTTGGTATGCAGATACAAGCCAACAGATGCTATCAGATGTCCTTTGGGATTGTGCTTCGCTCACTTACGCCTATAGGTATAGTGCCATGCCATACAGTGCCATGAGATATCGCTTGGGATTGCGTTTCGTTCACTTGTACCTACAGGTGGTGATAATAGCTAACTATGGTGATTACGAGGTTATAATGTACATGTACGCATGCTTGCAAACATATATAACAAAGAATTCTCACCACCATCATACCAGGTAATATCTCATGAGGCTCTCAGTTGCCCCGCACATATCCCCGACCCAACAGCGCTCCCAATCTATCGCTTTCATTTCGGTGGGCGCCATAGCATCCTCTGGTTGCTTGTTATCTCTTCTCCGCCAATATTCTCGGAAAAGAAAATATCAACGCCGCTTGTCTTAGGCAGAAGATTTTTTACTTCAGATGTTCTTAAATTAATGAGCTAGGGAATTTTTGGAAGGGGATATACTGCGTAAGATATGCGACGTTTCTGAACACGCATTGGCGTGCAACATTTTGCTTCCTCCAGGGCGTGTTAAAATGCTTGCACCAAACCTTTTGAATTAGAAGTCCAAGCATTCAGAATGATGATTGAAAACACAAGCCTCTTCTGAGTGTTAACCGTACCGCTTAGTCGGTATTGATAGTCTATGACTGGCGTATATTGTGTATGTACACAGACTCTAAATAAAGATTGAATTAAACGGGGTTGGAAAAAACTTCCGATGTCAGAAGTCACCACAATATCTGCGATAGGCAATGCAACACATTTTTTTAGATCTGCCAACTTCACCCCATGGACCATATTCATGTGGAGCTACAGAATTCAACAGACGGAATATGCCCATTAGAATATGAATATTACAAACTGAATCTGGCAGTAACTTGGTGGTATCTTCAGTCGCATATACTATAACAACCTACACACAATCTGTAAATCACGAAGGACATTTTCCTGTCGACTATTTAATGTGCTAAAACTCTTCAACTGACATTTTAGACATTGAAGAAGACAAGGAAATATGAAAACGAATCAGCTTTATCAGGAAATAGTGTTTCTATTTAATACCTGACTAAGCCTCGTACATTAACAATTCATACGGCACTGCTCTGGGATAGGATGGCGTTGAAGAATAAGTACATAGATCAATATCTTAGGAATATCGCATTCCTGGACGCTTTTCGGACACGTCGTCTTCGTTTGTGTTATCTTTTAAAATTACATCTGTTGGTTGAAGAAACTTCAGTCTAGGATGATTATCCACAACCCAAGGTCCAGGCCCAAGAAAATGAAATAGTTTTTACCCGATATTGTCTCGACGTTTTTATCATAGAATTTTGATGGGACACCTCGTAACACCTATGTATATGGAGACCGATTAATTTCATCACAGCACGCGTATACGAGAATTTATTTCAACATTTTCACCTAGGGATCCATCCACATCATGACCACCACACGACTTGGCCTTTAAACTAAGGGTCAGTCAAACAGACAATTCACTTCATAGTAAAACAAGTTTTACCATCACTACTCTAAATCTCAGGAGGTTGTTTCGCAGAGATTTCGCACGTCACGACGTAAATCCCTCGATAGGGTGGGCTTGCGATGGATCTGCTATGTTTCATACGAATGTATGACCACGCAAATGGTTTAGTCGCCAGCCGTCCTCAATTTTTCACACTTTTTGTATATCGCTCTAATTTGTATGTGTATTACAGTGGTATCACACAGGTAAATCTAACACGAATCAACTTCTGGGTTGAAATTTATTTTTGCAAATTCATTCCATTTTCAGATGTAAAACATTGTGTGGCATATGTGGCATACAAGAGTAACCCAAACTGTTTCAAGGTGTTGCAAATCATGGGGGTAACCACGCTGCCATCAGGGTCAATGCTAGACTGAATGGAGAATCATTTTTTTCGGCTAGGCTGACAAAGTATCTCCACGGAATTACTCTTGGATAAATTATTTGTACATGGTTATTGGCACTGGGAATTTGTAACCATGAATCGGAATATAATGTCAGAAGATTAGCACATACTGTATTTAAGATTCAATATCTTCAATATTCCACAGCGGTGGCACCGAAAGGTCATTATTAATATTCTTGCAGAATATTATCTGCACACATCGATTGATGCACGATGCACGGTCTGGCGCCATGGTCTAGCATTAATACCAGCTGAAGATACGGCAAGATGTTGGTAATACACGGTATATCTAGATCGTATAGAAAGAGACGTTACCATCCAAGATTCGTGTCCGGCTGATGTAGTTTTCATCTCTTGGGGCGAAGCGTAGACAATAATATGCGTTCTGATATCAATAACGCGAATCTAAGTCCCACTGGCATAGCGGTATCTGCGTCAATCAGTCCCGTGGTTTATTAATTCTGCAGGTGTGTTCAGTATTCTGTATTTCTGTATTTTATCCAATCCAAATTGTGTTTTATGTCTATTTCGTTTCCCACTCCATTCCAAGGAGCCAGACGACACATTTATGTACGCGGACCAACATGCACAATTTATTAACCCTATCTGGCCTAGGCGATTTGGGGTGTATCGCAGCCTAGGGGGGGAGGGAAAAGTGCCCCCCCCCCCCCGCTATATATTTTCTCTACCACTAAGGTTAGAGCGCTGAAACTTACCACACAGTATACCGGGAAATGTTAAAAATCCAAGATAGCCGCCACGTCATCTTCTCGGAAGCCAGTTTTCGACCTTTTTGGGGTAGATTTTTCGAAATTTCCATTTTTCCGATTTTGCTTTCGAAAAAAATGAAATAAAATATAGAATAATTAGTTTTACGTAAATAAAATACTTTCAAGGCCTTTTAGGCAAGGAAAATGTGAAGAAATGGAGCGAGAAGATTGAAAAACACGACTTTCGCGGATACCACATGGCCGCCATTTTGAATTTACCCATGATCCTCTGCCCGGGGGTATATGAAAATAGGCTCAAAATGACCCCAATAAGATAAGCTTTAAAGTTTCAGCCTCCTCGGTTTTTCGTTTCGGAGCAGCAGAGAAAAGTTCAGTAGGGGGGCACTTTCCGCCCCCCCCCCCAGGCCAGGTAGGGTTAAGGAATGTCGTTAACTTCCATTTACTCGAAGTCACCAGATTATATATATATATTAAATAAAACGATATGTATAGACTAATAGGAATTCTTATGAATTGAGATTGAATAATGAAAATAAAATTGTATCCGATCAATTTTCCATCAACAGCTAAAAAAATCACCTATCTGACAGTAAAACTCGTATTTACATTTTCTGCCTGCCTACCTGTTGAGTTTTAGGTTTTCTCCTACTTTTATAATGCGATTTTGGCAATCATTTCTATTGCCATATATCGACATTTCGAAGGAAAAATTTTTCGCTAATTTTCATCAGTAATACACGGGGTAAAATGTAAGCAAAGAAATAACATGATAAAAAAACGATTTATTGGAAATCCGTTACCATCATTTTTGTTTTGCCTTTGAAATAGAACTAGGCAATGTTTCCCAAACTGGATCTCTAATTTGAAGCTTGTATTTCTGCGTCATGACAAAAAAAAACGGGAAATCAAACTTTCCAGTCTTCTGACCGGATTGGCAAGTTCGAATCTTCAGATTTATGATTTTCGTTGCGAATTTGTACTGTTATAGAGAATTTATGTCTGTTGCCACATTATTGCGTAAGTAAGCTCGTGCGATATAATAATACACAAACGGTCAATGGTTATGAATGTCCTTCCTCGTGTGTCATGTGATGTCTTTTTCGCAGTAATACTGATACACTTGATGATCGCCATGTTGGATAAGGTTTGGTAGAATGCTCCTAAAAGTATAACGCTGAAATATCTGTCTGAATTGCAAAGCAAAGAATGCTAAAGGAATTCTGTACGGAGTCCCTGCAAGGCCCAGAAAAACATTTTGATATACGAAGTAGAATCGAGTTAGAGTGTAGTGCCAAAGAAAATGGAACTCTTCTCTTTCGGAAAATTAATTTGGTCTAGACACAGATGTTTGGTATGGCCAGAATGCTGGTCTGAGATATAAAAATGCATGATCCTGTATTACTGGTTTCAATAATGTGGCAACCGGTTCTGGACGACTGCCTCTACACATTGAGGAGTGAGTGCCTCTACACAGTGAGGTTATACAAACCCAGCAAAAAGACCAAGCACAGTGAGGTGCTTGGACCAAGCACAGTTGAGTGCGAGTGCCTCTACACAGCGAGGTTTCAATAATGTGGCCACTGGTTCTGGGCGAGTGAGTCGTTCTTTTCGTTTATAAACCTGATGTAGCTTACTAGTTTCACAAGTATTAATAACGGCAAAGGTTCTCCATCAAGTGTATGGTACTCTGAGACACGTATTTGCCCCTCAATACGGTGAGTTCCATTGATTTATAGACTTGTGTATTAGGCCATTTTTCATAAGGGATCCTACCTTAAATCCATAAATGGCGCTATCATGCCGTTTGCAATATGACGAGGTCTATAAACTTTCTGTCCCACATGTACAGTGTTCTCTACGCCTGTCAAGTTCAATATCATTCAAACGACTAACTGACACAAGAATATACTCTCCCTATTTATTATTGACACTATACATTTAGTACACTGTAGTTTGGCTGTCCATAAATCTCATTTCCGATATTAATATTCCCTTCGATTCGGTTTACCGCGCATAAAAGGCTGCCAACATACTATGCGAACAAGATAATCGTTATCTGCTAAAACAACATGTGTCGTCCTATTTCTCGTCCGCATAATAAAGAGATCCTACGTTCTCCAAATATCCCCTGGGGTAGACCTTATTGCAAACAGGATGCGGGCTCAATAAAATATGGTTTTCACAACGATCACCTGCTATTACTCGGTAAACAATATATATATACAGATATAGATACTACAACCTGTAGCCTGCTTTCGATGGTTTAGGGACACTGTGATCAGAACCAGAGATTTTGAGAGGGGTATATCTATACAAAAAATAATAATCTCTCGATCTTCGTTCAGAAGTGGGGTCCCCTGGCGTAACCACCAAGCAGTAGTTAATCTGTCGGTATCTTATGAATAATTGACTTAAAGGATTTTTATCAATATTTTTTTTCTCTGGAATATGTGTCAGAAGAGTTAGTACTTAACTAAGAATTGTTTTTAATATTTTTTCCTTGTTCCCTGTGGGCGTATTTAAGCCTTTTTAATGAAAGACCTGTAGCTCAATTTCCGCCAGTTAACCCGTTAATGAGCTCAGGCGTCACGTGACCTTGTGACGTCAGACAGGCGACCGTCTCCTGCGGGCAGTTGTCTGAGCTAAAAATTAAGCTGTGGATTTGCGATTACTCCATCGCGTATATCGCTGTATAATTAATCGAAAATGATGATCTATATACAGAGGACATAAATGGACATCTTGACGTTCACCTCACAACCTTTTTTCTGCTCGTTTGTACAACCGTAGGCGGCACAATACGGCATTTTGGAGTCAATTTACACTGCTATTTATAAGGCGGTAGTATTCTCGAGTCGAATTGTGAAGAAGCCCACAAAATCACAGTTCGGATAAAGCCGATAATTGGATTTGTCACAGCTGAATAACTCTCTCCCAGTAGATAAATAAACAAATTGCTTATGGATAACAACTTCTAGTTTATTCAGGATGACGTTTTGATAGAGTTACTAGTATCGTTCTCAAGCCAATGACATCAATGATTGAAATTGTAGTTTAAGGACCGCTTCCCATACGGATTTCGCGGCCCATCAACTCAATGTTTTATTTAACTTTCACGGTACATTTCTTCGTTAATTTAAGATCTTTTGCAGCACTAGATATTAAAATAAATAATTAAATAATAAATAACAATGAGAGAGCAGAGGGAAATATAAATACAAGTAAAGAAGAGTCGCTATGTACAAGTTGGTAAGTTTGTTATTGGTTAGGTTATGCTGATAAATATGTGTTGTAATCGCGTGGATGATTCCTTTGTCTTGGTACCCCTTCGTACACACAAAGCCGTCCAGAAAAAACTGGGAGAACCAGGGCGTCTTCAGGATTTTTCGAGGTGACTTCCTTAACGACGCCCTTGGGAACCGGATAGGTTCTTCCAGACATCTGTGCCTGTATTTGACATCAATGATTGAAATTGCAGTTTAAGGGCCGCTTCCCGTACGGATTTTGCAGCCCATCAACTCGTTGTTTTATTTTAATTACACGTTACATTTCTTATAGTTCGTTAAAGATGTTTACAAACGCTGTATTATCAAATAAACAAATAAATATATAAGTAAATAAATAAGTAAATAACAATGAATGAGCGGATGGAGATATGAATAGAATTGAAGAATTGTCTATGTACAGGTTCATCGGTTGGGTTTTGATTATGTTATATTGATAAGTATGTATTCATTGTATATTGTAGTCGCGTGGGTGAATCCTTTGTCTTTGTAGCAGACATCAATAAATAAATAAGCAGTATATATATATATTATTTTACACTATTATATATTATATATACAGTTCCTTGAGTAAATGTCAACAGTATAATACCAATAGTATTATACCAGGTGAGAAGTATTTAATAGGACAGGATTAGACTTGTGGAGATGGCTGGATTAATTAACAAGGTGGGCTTCAGGCATGGTGGGGTTCAGTTCAGTGGATCAGTAGGTCATGCGCGCTGGGAATGAATATATACTGCTTATTTATTTATTGATGTCATTGACTTGAGAACGATACCTGTATCAAAACGTCGTCCCGAATAAACTAGAAGTTGTTATCCATAAGTAATTTGTTTATTTATCTACTTCCCAACTTCTAAATGCCACTGAAAGAAATCTCTCCCAGTATGTAATCCATACTAAATTACTACCTGTCATTAGCGAGCTCTCGCGTCTGTGACGTCACAGATTGGCGGCCTCGCTTTCATTCCACAAATATGCATATCTGACTGGGAGCTAAATAGAGCTGCCAAAAAGGCTTGAATACGCCCACAGGGGACAATAAAAATTTAAAAAAAAAATTCTTAGTTAAGTACTAACTCTTCTGACACATATTCCAAAGAAAAAAAAATATTGATAAAAATCCTTTAATAAATCTGGTTATTATTTTTTAGCTCATCTGGGCTGAAGGTCCGATGGGCTTATGTCATGGCCTGACTGTCCGTCGTCCGTCGTCCGTCGTGTGTCGTCCGTCGTGCGTAAACATCTTCTTCTCTGAAACCGCTTGGCCGATTAAGCTGAATGAGTATCCCAGAATTTGTTCATGCGGTGTCGATACGATTTCAAATATGGCTGCCATGGCGGCCATCTTGAATTTGCCAGTGAAATCTTGTCATCATTATTTTTCGGTAACTATTCCATGGAACTTTCTCAAATTTGGTACACTGGTTCCTCTTTGGGTCTAGTTGTACAACATGTGTACTTTAGTCCAATTTGGATATCCAATATGGCCACCAGGCGGCCATCTTGAATTTCTCCATGAAATTTTGTTATCGTGAATTTTCAGGAAATTACTGCATGGATCTTTGGCACAGGTTCCCCTTGTGGCCCAGTTGTGCAAGATACCTTTATTGGTCCATTTCGAAAATCCAATATGGCTGCATCTTGAATTTTCGATGAAACGTTGTTATCATGAAATCTTTGGAAATTACTGCATGGATCATTTAGTGTTCAGGGGGGACAACACAAATTAGAAACTCATCTATTGCAGTTCTTTAGTAAAAATTTCTCACAGCTACTTTCTCCAGTTACAGCCAGATGAGCTACAGTGCCGTGGCACTATCTTTTATCGATTTGATGGAGATAGCGTACGGAAAAAAATTGTTTCTTCCCAAATGGGTCTCACAATATTTGTGATTGTGGATGCAGGGGCATGTGTTTGTATGTGTGTCTGTGTTGTCCTATTTGTGTCAGCATGAACATGTGCCAGTTAAACTTGTCTATGTATATATATATATTTGTTTGTCTGGCTCTGGAACAGATAAACCGTTCGAAAATGTAAATTGCAAAATCCTAAACCCTCGACCCTGTAAGAATATGTAAAATCGTGGTCATAGTAAATAAATGCTCAGTGGCGTGTTCCATAGCTTAAAGAAAAAAATATGGATTTCTATCTATGTACTAGAGGAAGGGGTCTTGAATTGCTAATAAAAATGAAGATATGCTGAGATTACATGTACGTTCAAAAAAAACAAAACAAACGTGACGAAGAGTATCAACCATAAATAACAGTATTGATAAACCCTAAACATCATCATCGTATCACAGTTATCACCTGCTCCATTGAATGGTCAGTTAACTACAGCGCCCGGAAGTGAACGGGGGTTGGCTGCTCTTAACTATATATCGATATAGTGAGTGTGATGATCTCTTAGCATAAAATGCTACCAACAGACTACTGACGAGATACTCGTCTCGTTATCTGCTAAAACAACATATGACGTCCTGTCACTCGTCCACATAATAATGAGGTACTTCGCTCCCAAAATGTCCCCAAGGTAGACCTCAAACAACTTATCGTAAAAGAAGTCATCTTGAGCCTATTTGCATAACCTCCCGATCAGAGGATTTTTGGTAAATTATGTATGGAACCAGAAAGTGATGTTTTCGTCGTTTTTCTTCAAAATTTCTGCTTTTTATCGAGGAAAAGGGTAAAAACTATTCTATTTCACATCAGACTGATCCATATTCACTAATGATCATGCAGCGTTTGCGAAGAGCTTGACCCAAGGGAATAGTGTTGCAAGTTTCAGTCCAATAACGCAAAGTGTAAGAAAAATATTTAACCCTGCCTGGCCTGGGGGGGGAGTGCTCCCCCTAGTGAAGTTTTCTCTGCTGCTCCGAAACGACAAAACCGAGGAGGGTGAAACTTGGTGACTTTAAAGCTTATCTTATTGGCGTCATTTTGAGGCTAATTTCATATACCCCCGGGCAGAGGATCATGGGTAAATTCAAACTGGCGGCCATGTGGTATCCGCGAAAGTCGTGTTTTTCAATCTTTTCGCACCATTTCTTCACATTTTCCTTGTCTAAAAGGCCTTGAAATTATTTTATTTACGCAAAACTAATTATTCTATATTTTATTTAATTTTTTTAGAGAGAAAAATCGACCCCAAAAAGGCCAAGAAATGGCTTCCATGAAGATCACGTCACTGTGACGTCATCATGGCGGCCATCTTGGATTTTGTTTACATTTCCCGGTAGAGCTTGAACCCAAGATATTGTGTGATAAGTTTCAGCGCTCTAGCCTTAGTGGTAGAGACAATATATTTGGGGGGAACTTTCCGCCATCCCCCCCCCCTCCCCCAGGCTGCGATACACCCCAAATTGCCCAGGCCAGATAGGGTTAAAGGGAGAGCAATTGGCACTCCGAGGCTTGGATAGGTCCCGAAAAACCCAGGCCAGATAAGGTCAAGACACCTGCTGATTACTAATTTCACTCTACCCAGCATCACA
Source organism: Hanleya hanleyi (assembly GCA_036873755.1). Lineage (NCBI taxonomy): Eukaryota > Metazoa > Mollusca > Polyplacophora > Lepidopleurida > Hanleyidae > Hanleya > Hanleya hanleyi. The sequence continues at coordinate 11,131 of JAVTVY010046656.1, forward strand.
TCAATCTCCTGACTTCCCTTTGATTAACTAAGTCATTTAAGCCGACAGCGGAACTACTTTGATGCGTCTCAGAAGGGTACATTGTTGTTGTCGTGTTGGATGATCGGATTTTGTACCTATGCCACTGATAAATGCGGGATTCGACTCTTCTGTGCGAATCAATGAGACCGACAAAGCCAGCTCAGTGCTGATCCTTCGTTTGAAGCTAATCACTCTTATCGCGACGCGATTATTATTAGCGAAAGATGGTAAACAATCTTGGAAGGAAACGTGATTCGAAGGCAGTTTGAAGAACAACAGAAAACCGGGAAAAATCTTATTTGTGACACTTGCTCATAATTGTGAAACAGGCATGACCGGAGATAAAATATTATGAACGTTTGTATACGAGAGAGGGCGACGATTTGGTTATGCGCGGAAGTAGGAAACCAAGTCATAAATCAATATAAATCATTTTGAGTTATACAATATGTGAAAGCGGGGGTGACAGAGGGTTCAGCGTTCTTGAGTATACTGCTTTAGGTCTGTGCATTACAAGAAACAAACGTGAACAAAAAGGTGATTATGCCACCAGAAACTTTATCTTGGAATCCGGTTTGCCGTTCGGGGTATAATACACATAAGGCGATGGTAGCTTGAGCGGATGCTGTTTATTTTTAATATACGTGTTCTCACACTCCTGGCTAAATAGCATGGCATTCACGGTGATTATGCACTTCTCTACTTGGCATTACTTATACATTACTGCGTCTTGGTATCAAAGGTAATACTGAGGCTAATAGAATGGCTAAGGCAGCCCTAGATGAGGTTGATCCTGTTGTATTCCAAAATATCGATTCCAGACCCTCTATCTGTACTTATGTGAGACGGCTGTTTCAATCTTTATGGGATGCTGTGGATTATAACAAACTTCATGAGTTCAAAACAAATGTAGGCTATACTCATCTGAACAGCCAGAAACGTTTCGATCAAGCCATGACTAGGCGATGTAGAATCGGTCATACACGATTAATTCACGAACCTTTACTAAGAAAGGAACCAGCCCTAAGGTATATTCCATGCCACGAATATCTCACAGTGAAACATATTCTGGTCGACTATATAAATTTTAAGATAGTAAGAGATTCCTTTTATAAAGCAACTGCTTTAGAAGATCTTTTTAGTCGCGTTAAAAGTAGACCACATTTTAGGTTATTGAGAGAAATAGTATAAATTTTAATGTATGCACATGTTTTTGGTGAGAGAGAGAGAGAGAGAGAATTAAGGTTTAACGTCGCGTTCAGCAATATTTCAGCTCTTTAGCGACGATCAAACACAATTCTAAGTACTCGAACCAATAACTAAGTAATCCAACACAGTCAAAAATACACAAATTAAAACTTATCCAACAAACCGATTTCTCTCAAATAACCCAAGACGCAGTCCTCACCTCACCCGACTAAATAGATCTTCCAAGTAGTCGCTCGATAAAGAGAATCTCTTAAAATCTATGCAGTCGCTAAGAATATGTTTCACTGCGACATCTTCGTGGCATGGAATACACCTTGAGACTGGCTCTTTTTGAGTAAATGTGTGTGAGTTAATCGTGTTTGGCCGATTCCACATCGCCTGATCATGGTTTGATCGAAACGTTTCTGGCTGTTCAGATGAGTATAGCCTACCGTTTTTTTGAACTCATGAAGTTTGTTATTATCCACAGTGTCCCATAAAGATTGAAACAGCCGTCTCACATAAGTACAGGTAGAGGGTCTGAAATCGCTATATGGGATTCCAATAGGATCAACCTTATCATCTAGGGCTGCCTTAGCCATTCTATCAGCCTCAGTACTACCTTTGGTGCCAACGTGACTAGGCAACCAACAAAACACATTATTATACTTCACTGTGTATTCGTTTATTTTAATTGGTTGAGACATCACGTGATATTCCGCAATTCTCGATGTCTTATGAAAAAACAGTCCGTCAATGTGATGTCCCACGATCCCCCGATATCTCACGATCACACGGCAGAGACAATGTCGCACTGTCTCGCGCAGTTATCGCCCGTGAACAGACTTTCGTAGCATTGTCGTAGGTTGTGCTGTCATTCCGCTGTAATCACGATGGCGTGTACAGACTGAAAGTGTTTTACGCTGCCAACTGATGAAGATTTGACCAAAATCATGGATAAAAAAGAATCTGTACCTCTATTTGTATTGTTTCTGTTTTATTTCGGAATAATAAAACAGATATTGCATAATGTGAGGTGTGATATCACGATTTGTCAGCTCATTGAACATCACCTTCGAGAGCTGACAAATCGTGATATCACAGCTTACAGCATGCAATATCTGTATAATATTAATCTGTTGATGAAATCTACAGTTATATAATTGTAGAATATTCAAGTTCCACTTTTAATCGCTTGAAAGTATGACAATGAATCTGAAAATATGACACTTTTTCCCCTTTTAGTGGACCCAGCACCTTGGGTCCACTAAAACATCGCCTGAGTCAACATCGCCTGATTATGGCTTGATCTAAACGATTCTGGCTCTCAGATGAATCCGGTGGCGTAGATCCCTGTCTGAAAACAGTATGGGCACATACAGACAGCAGGTCTCGTAGGATATCTCACAGCCGACCCAACCTTACTGAAGTCACTCGGCTTGTAATGCCGGGCAGACTGTTAAAACCAAAGTGGACCAAAAGGCCGCAAAACCAAACCACCTCACTGCAAAGAAATCTGGCATAGCGTTCTGGGTTCATCGCGTGGCTGCGATACAATCCGCTCCGACAAGCGTGAAAGAACTAAATGAACATTAGGCGCCAACTGCAGGCAGATCTGGCTGAAATGCAATACCATTCGATGTTTTGTCGCAAGGAACGCTTATGCCGAATTGTGGATGACTTCGATGAAGCATGTTGGTTTTATTGTGTACGAAGACAGAATTCGTATGGATGGATGGAATATTGGAATTTGATTGTCGCCACTTACAGACTAACAAATTACTTGTATGCTGATTTTTTTCAGAAATGTGAGGAAGCGTTGTGACTTTGTCGCGTGCGGAAGGAAGAATTCTTATGAACGGACAGATAAGAAAGCTATTAGCGGCGCCACCTACTGACAGCTTGCTGAAGTGCAGCATCCACATCTTTGAAAAGGAACCCATATGCAAAGAGTCCAATGGAACTTTTCAAGTTTTTCGCACGGACAAGCACGGAACAAACGGAATGAACCCTAGTGCCTCTGCCGTCAGGCAGAACTTGCTGTAACGCAATACCAATCGACATATTGTCGCACGGAAAAGACATATGCCGAATTTCGGAAGAATCCGACAAAGCATTTCAAAGTTAGCGCTTGCACTAAAGAACTGAATGAACCCTAGTGGCGCTACCTTCGGGCTTATCCTCATGAAACGAAATAACAATCGACGTATTGTCGCATGAATCGCATACGCAGAATTTCGGATGAATCCGATAAAACATTTCTATTTTATCGTGTGCGAAGACAGCATTCGCATGGAAGGTTGGAACCAGAGTGACACATACAGACCAGCAGATCTTGTTGGAACACAATACGAAATGTCTTGCGACAAGATATCCATAAGCCATGTTTCAGAAATTGTGACGTGATGATTTTATCGTGTGCGAAAGAAACAACTCGTATTAACGGATGAAAACAACCGATGGATCGATATGGCGAGAGAGGACATATAATTCGCACGTACAAGCACGGTATGACGGGATGTACCCTAAATACCGCCACCTTCAGAAATATCTTACTGAAAGTCAATACCAATCGATGTCCTGTCGCAAGAGCTGCGTATGACGAATTTCGGAGGAATCCGACTAAGCGTTGCAAAGTTATCGCTTGCGAAGAATTTGCTCGAACACGTACTGACATCCACAGGAGGACGGAATAAATCCAAATAGCGCCACCTTCAGGAAACGCTGAAACGCAATACCAATCGATATCTTGGAATGCATTTGCCGAATTTCAGAGGAATCCGACAAAGCGTTTCCAAATGATGACTTGGGAAGAATTTGTATGGACAAGTGCGGACATCCTCGGAAAGATGAAGTCATGAAGTCGCGTTGCGGCGGGGGATAAAAAACAACCACTACGTTCTTAGGATATGAACATCTGAGTTCATGCAATTAGATGGGATGAAATATACAACACATCAACTGGCTAATCATTCGCTCAACACGGGCACGCTTGGGGAGGTTTCGAGGTTCCGAATGCGATTAGGAAATCTTAATAATATGACGACTGGCCTTCCATCAGAAATGTCATCCCTGGTGGAACGACGAATCATGCTTAACGTGGATGAAAACTATAGGACAATCCACATTAGTAACATTACTGTTGTTTTGTTTTATTTTGTTTCTTCGATACAAACTGATCGAAAAAAAAATTTAAACTGAGCAAGGATAAGAGTTTGTCATGTAGTCCCTTTATTCGATAATTCAATTTTAAATTTTGAATGCGTGTAACAAAGGTTCAAACTGGAGATAAAATCCACCTCTAACTCGAATTATTTACGATAGTGAGTTGAATCGTGTTTAGTCCGCAATTGTCGTGGTGTTCTACGACGAGCAAACCTGGTTTCAAGTGATTGGATAGCTTATCGTTTCCTCAGCATTCTTTACCATGGCCATACCATATATTGTGCTGATTAACTACAGCAGAACAGGGCCGAAACAAACTCCATTACCTGGAAAAACGTTCATCGGAAGACAATACCTGCATCATATGTGGTTTACACCTGGTTCCATCCGCCATATTGAAGGGAGAGAAAGTTTCCTGCCTTCTCTCCCTCGAGTACATGACATAAAGAAGTTATAACCCACGTTATAACTCACTCTTGCGACAGATCGCGACATTCAATATTCAGCCTTCGTCTTGAAACAAATTTCCGTGTCATTAATCGAAAGACCTGTGTTGTATGACAGTTAGTACCAATTCCAAGAGACAATGTAATTTAGGAAACTATCTTCAGAGCGAAGCCGTCAATAGTTTCCAATGATGTGAGCAAAACATGATGCGACTCAGTGGATATAATCTTGCCTCCGGATGAGAAATGCCGAGTACCCACCTGCCTAGGGTTAAATGTTCCGGTCACGTTTTGTCGAAAGAGAAAATTACTGGAAGCTATACAAGCGGATAAGTCCATCGTGCAAGATTACAACACATATAAGGGAAGTGGGAAGAGGTGCCGACATACTGACAGAGTCACATGACTTCACAGTATAGTCTTCCGGTTAACCTATTCTAAAGCACAAACCAAGAATCTAACGATTCGTGAAATGAGTTGTATCTCAGGTACGCTTTTATTGTACCTGTTCACGTGGCAACTTGGATGATATGACCACACGGCCCCTAGCACAGGCATAAGTGATATTAGATACAAATATATAGAGCTGTGATGGAAATGCTCTGACAACTCGTATATTGGTAATTGGTGAGCTGTTTCGCTGTGACAACTCGTACACTGGGGATTGAGAAAACTCATGAAGACCAAATCAAGACAATAATTGGCTGACAATACCATGTAAAATAAAAATTTGTTAATGGGTATGGTTGAAACTCCGTGGTAGCTACACCTAGAAAAAAAATGAGGCACATGTATTATATTCAAGCCAATCGTCCCGACGGATTTTCGTTTTTGTCGCGAATCAAGACAGAACGTCAGCAGATCACATTTGCAGGCTTTGCTATGTCTTTCTTTATTCTATTGGGACAAGAATTCTTATATAAAATTAAGCCATGGTCGAACAGTAGTATGAAATGGGGAGTCTGATATATGTTGGAAATGTGATATGGTATTGATTACGAGTATATAGCGTGTCAGTCCGGCAAATATCTACATAGATCCTAATGAAAATGGGCAATTATCACCTGCGATTCATGGTGGGGAGTAACACAATTCTTCCTAGTCTGAGACGGTGGGATTTGGACAACATCGTGCCATCTGATATTACTCTTGATCAGTGTACAGATTAATTTGCGCAGGTGTGTGAAATATTCTGAATTCATATACCGATTATATATATTGCTGTCCAAATCTAAGCGATCGAGCTTAAGTTGTGGTGTGCGGTTCGTTCTCTCATACGAGCATTCGAGCTTCGTGTGATATTTTTAGATATAGTTCAGTCAGGATATTTTCGTGTTGGTTCATGACTTCTTGTCAGTACGCCAGCATCTTTTTCCGCCATCCTTGTTATGTTTCCTTTAACACTACCTGGCCTGGACAGGTCCCAAATAGCCCAGGACAGATAGTGTGGCGAAATGTCGTCTGGAGAGGGGCCATTTCGTCACCTCCTCCCCCTAAATCTTTTTCTTTACCCCTTGAGTTAGGGGGTTGAAACTTGCCACACTATACTCTCGGGTCAAGCTCTACCAGAAAATGTAAATCCAAAATGATCACAATGACGTCATCTTCCAATCAGGTAATTTTTGCACGATTTTTCGGTCAGGTTTATCGATTTTTGTTATTGTATGATAAATCAGTAAATAATAGTCTGATGTGAAATAAAATAGGTTTTGCCCAATTGTCCTCGAAGAAAAGCAGAAATATTGCACAAAAATGACGAAAACATCACTTTTCTGATACCCCACATGGTCGCCATCTTGAATTTATCCATGATTATCTACTCGGGGAGTATCTAAATAGGCTCAAAATTATCCCAATACGATAATTTAAAAAGTCGCGGCGGGTCAGCTTTCATTTTTTTGTCGTTCCGAAGATAGGGGAGGAAGTTTGGTAGGAGGGGAATAATGCCCCCCCCCCTTCAGGTCTGGTAGGGTTAGTCTGTTTTATTCAATCTATTTAGTTTTAGCTCTTCTGTATTTTTGAAGGGATAATGCATGTCCATTACGAGTCGCGTATGAACACCGGTTAGTACACAGAAGACGCTAGTATTTGTGTATCGAACTCACCAGAGACGGAGATATTAAAATATCTTAAACGTCACAAGGTATGCCATGTGTCTCCTTCACGTCTTTCAATTTACAATCGTCTGGTGAACCGAGGAGTATTATTTGATCGTCCTCGAGAAGTTGAGCCGCTTCAGTATCATAAAAATGCTATCGGGAGATATGGTCGATGAGATATTATTATCTTGTTTGGCACAACTTTATATGTTGTCAAGGCTGCTGAATGAATAAAATATGAAATCCTGATATTGATTATCAATAAAGATATTAAGAACGGTGGCTGGATTATCGTTTTCCTTTCTCCAGTGCTCGTTATAGAGAATGTGCTCTCTGCAGTTCCAGTCCCACACTGGATATTTTGTGTTAAGGCGTCTTTAGCGACGATAGTCTCGTATTTGTTTACATTGACTTGATCAACAGTGAGTATCCTTGTCGTTGTTTTTCTTGTTGCTGTTCTTGTTGTTGTTAATAACACAACCTCCTATAAAATTAAAAAAAATATGACCACAATGACAGAGGATATCATAAGCGATATATAGACTTACCGTTCTACTATATCTTTATCTACAAGGTGAAGCGATGATACACAATTCATCAGAATTCGCCACAATCCCGATAAGGGAATACATTTGCCATGGTCTGGTTAGTTTCCAGAAAATAACAAATAACAGTAACGTGGAGTGTTGTCCTATGAGACGTGGTGATTATCTGAATAATTATTTCCTCGTGAAATTGCAGAATCAACAGAATAACTTGTTTATCAGAATAAATCCTTCCTAGTCTTTCACTACATATGTATACCATTGTGTCGTGTTAACCCCTCTCATATTATCTGATCACCTCGAGTTCGTCGTTTTGTTTATGTTGTCACTTTCCAAAGACCAATTTCACCTGTATAATTTTGCAATCCTTTAATCCATTGCTCGGTCACTGTGGCATTTTCCGGATGTGTCACTATTTGGCTGAGACTACATGCTCGAGTAGTAGCATGAATCTACTTCATTTATTCCTACAGATTCGTGGCGGAACATGATGTATGGCTACAACATGGTGTTTCCGTCACTTTTACTTGAAGACAGGGATATAATAGTGTAGAGGCATGTATATCGGTAAATATCTTTAATTTATACATAGAACGCAGCTATTTTATATCCTCTGCCATCGTGGTGCATGAAAAGGTGGAAAATAATTGTATTCGTTTATAATTGTGTTATTATTATTATTAACAAAGACGACGTAAGACGCCCATTGCTGTTCAAGTCACATTATATTTGTTACACAAAGCTCCGAATAATATAATATTCATATGTAAATATTACTATTACCAGGTGCTGGTTAAAGAATTGAGTGTAGACATATCTTCATCAAATACGTCTACTTACTCCCAAACTGCATTTACTCTGGAAGATTTATTTAACAATCACAAAAGTTTCTCAGGGAAAGAGGTATTTGTCTTTCAACCAATCATAACGACATACCAAAAATATACTGGACTCCCAAAATGCATAAATCACCATACAAAGCTAGATTCATAGCTGGTTCTAGAAGCTGCACCACCAAGCTTCTTTCAACCGTATTGACGAGGGCCCTTCAGGAGGTAAAAGCATTTTGGGAAAGGTATTGCGCCACTATTTCTAAGAACTCTGGCGTGGAATGTATGTGGATATTGAAAATTCAAAATGTCTTACGGAAGAACTTGATGCTAAAGGTCACATACCGTACCGACATGTATCCACATGGGATTTCTCGACTCTCTATACTACAATCCCTCATCAGGACCTTATTGAC
>JAVTVY010046657.1:0-21113 GCA_036873755.1 Hanleya hanleyi
CACGGAAGCCTTGGTCTCGTTGTACGTATGGAAGAAAAACACCTTCTGCTTCTTGAGAAAGGCTTGGAACGGTCTGTTGAGGAATTCCGTGCCTTCGTCGGTTTGCAAATACAAAGGTTTGCGCCCGGTCTTGAAGATGTCTTTGAACGTCGCTATGAGATTCGCCCCCGTTTTCGTCCGGATGGGTACCACCCACGCATACTTGGATAGGATATCGATGCACGTCAAGATATACCGATTCCCATCGTTGTGTTTGGTAAAGGCGCTCATATCGACCAAATCCGCTTGCCACTGGGCATCTATTCCTCCCACGATGACCCGGTTCCGTAGAAAATGGCGACGGACAGATCGATGTAAGGCATAGGTGTCTTGTCTTCTTAACCAATCTCGGACTTGGGCACGTTGTACCCCTGGGGTTTGGCCGCTCGATAGAGAGCCGACAATGCACTATAGGCCGCCGGACTGTCGGGACTGTAGTATAAGTTATCCAACACCTTCTCCCAGCGCTTCATGGTGACAAAATGATGATGGACCCTGGCTCTATCGTTTATTTATAACGGGTATATCTTGGGCCGGAGTTTCTTTCTGATTTTCTTCGTGGACTTCCACAGTGGCCATGGTAAATGACCAATCCAACTCGTCTGATGACCGCTTGATAAGCACTTCATCCACATCCACCACGGCATCTTCCAATGCAGACCATAGATCAGGGTGAAGGGTAAAATGCACTGTACTTCCATCTAGCCGAGCCAATTGAGCAAAGAAAGGGCCGCGTCGGATGTACACATCGTGACACAAGTGGATGAGGTCGTCGTCCAGTTCACCAGACAACACCCGTTTGAATTTGGTCCAGCCCTCCCGGGACAGACGAATGTGAGCCGGGCACGGTTGTGTAGGGTCCGTGTGTCCCACCACCACCTCCATGATATCGACCTTATCCGCATACACGTGCAGGAAAACCTCGGGGTCAAGCTGAAATACGCCAGTACTATATGCTCCGTCATGGTCAGTACGTGAATGGTACCAGATTTCACTGCCTCTCGTATTTATAGGGAGAACCCCGTGAGATCAAAGGATCAGGTGGTCATGTCATTGGGCTGACTGAGTGTAGCGGGGTAATCAATGGCATCGTCGTCGGGTTCATGTAGTTGTTCATGGGGTTCAGCCGCCGCGTCTTCCATAGCACGAACCCACGCTAATTGGTCGGGTGATCGGTCGTCCGGTGTAAATAACTGGTCCACAATAGGCACTATTTTCTCCAAGCCTGACCACACAGAGGAAGTTAGGCTGATACTTCGCGTAGGCTCTTGGTAGGGACCCAGACGTATGTGGACGGGTGGTACGGAATATACGTAGATGGCGTTGTCCAGGTGGATGAGGTCTCCGTCCAACTCACCGCTCAACACCCGTTTAAACTTAGTCCACCCATCACGCCGTAGTGTCACCGGATTCGATAGCCTCTCAGCGGGCGTCCAGTAAATAGCTTGATCGTCTTTCACCAGCGTGACTTTATCTTGATAAATGTATAACCTCACACTGGGTGTAAGAGGCAGGATGGCGCGTAGTGACAGGCTTGCTGTAAATGTCGAAGGGAGAATGACACACACTCTGTCTCATCCCCTGTATTTATAGTGTCAATACCACAGCGCCAGGGTGAATAGGGCACAGACCAGTATGAGGCCAACCAGCCGCGCTGGTTCCGGCGTGAGCGCTCCTGGTCCATAGCGCGAGCATCAAGGATGGCTGTCATAGTCCAGTAGTGGTGAGTGATGGCACGCCTCTCCATCGAGTGCACTCTGTGGAGGACCGCTTCTGTGAACTCGTTCAGGATCTGGCGTCGTCCCTCGTTGTCGTCGCCATCTGCAAACATGGACCGGACCACTGCTCGGTAACCCGTGAATGAATTCACCACGGTGGCATACTGTAAAATGCGAGTCGCATGGGGCTGGATCTCCGCCATGGCTCTGTAGAAATGAAGGTGTGGGATCCAGAGGGACGTGTTTTATAGACCAGATGTAGCTCTACGGGTGTAGTCCGTGATACGTACTATTCTGATGGGTTAGTCCAAAAAAAAAAGGGAGCAACAACAACAACAACAACAACACAGATTACAGATCAATCCTTTTTCCAGGTCACGCCCGATTCACGCAGACCGGAAGTGACGTCATACACCTGCGCACAACCGTGATGGAAAAAAATGGATATGACCTTGAACTGATCACGTGACCTCCCCGTGATGACAAATACCCAGAACCAAGTGAGTACATGCATCCCATAGTCCCAGGTCACGCCCGATTCACGCAGACCGGAAGTGACGTCATACACCTGCGCACAACCGTGATGGAAAAAACCCAGAACCAAGTCAGTACATGCATTCCATACAGGCAGGCGAGGTCAAAATACTCGCTTCTGATTGGCTGGTCAGGTCAGGTAAGTCACAGTGCTCCGCAAAAGTAGTGCAATGAATACTCCCCTACCCTAAAAATCGACTCCTTTTATACGTTTTTCTATAATCCATCATCTTGTCCCACCACCCACAGCCGCCATCTTGTCCCACCACCCACAGCCGCCATCTTGTCCCACCACCCACAGCCGCCATCTTGTCCCACCACCCACAGCCGCCATCTTGTCCCACCACCCACCACGCCGCCATCTTGTCCCACCACCCACAGCCGCCATCTTGTCCCACCACCCACAGCCGCCATCTTGTCCCACCACCCACAGCCGCCATCTTGTCCCACCACCCACAGCCGCCATCTTGTCCCACCACCCACAGCCGCCATCTTGTCCCACCACCCACAGCCGCCATCTTGTCCCACCACCCACAGCCGCCATCTTGTCCCACCACCCACAGCCGCCATCTTGTCCCACCACCCACAGCCGCCATCTTGTCCCACCACCCACCATCCACGCATGCGCACACCACCAATTGTGACGTCACCCAAGGTTCTGCGCATGCGCAGTGAAGCGCTAACATATCTACTTGCTCTTTGTATACTACTGTCGGCCTGGCGGGGTAAACTCATCAGCCCATTTTTCAATCGGCTTATGGATCTTCGGCAAAATGTAAAAATGTCTCAGTTTTGCTTCATGTTTCTTAGGGGCCAGATACTCTAACTGTTTGTCGGAAAGAATTTGTTTTTCTTTTAATTGGACCAAAATTTGAAGAAATCTGACATAATTTTGAGGCCATATTTCTTTGTTTAGTTTTTTGTAATGTCTGGGATTATTGAGCAGACGCTGGGCTTCTTTAATGTAGTTTTCTCTTGACAAGATAACAGTGGCAGAGCCTTTGTCTGCAGGCTTAAGGACTAAGTTTCTATTGTGACGTAATTTAGATAGGGAGCGGCGTTCCGAAATAGACAAATTTTGGTAATTTCCAAACCTACCACTTGTTAATAAAGCCTGAACTCTAGTTGAAAGATTATCTACAGCTTTTGGAATTTCAGGATCGACGTTCTCGGGGATATACCCGGAATTAGCCGTGAAGGGTTCTTTTTCTCCGACAGAGTTTCTATAGCGATCAGCCAAGTGAAGTTTATTTTTGAAAGGTATGATAATTTCGTATCCCTTGGTCTCCATATGTGCATCCATGCCTGTGCTGGGTTTGGGAGTAGGCACAAAAGAGAGCCCGTGGCTGAGCAGGGAGTGATCAGATTGGGTTAGTACAAGACTATTGGTTAGGTTAACTATGCTAGTTCCTAAGCCAAAATTAGGGCGGCACGTGCCCTCTCCCAAATTTAGTTTAAATCTATTGTATGGAGCCAGTGTTTATACAGATAATTTGCTGTATCTTCAGTCCAGTGTATGTTGTCGTCGCCGACAGAAAAGAATTCAGGGTCAATTTTCTTGATAATTTCCAAATGCCTAATGTGCTCAGCATTTTGGTTTAGAGATTCTATACAATGGCATTCACTGGCTGGTAGAAGGTCCGAAACTTGGAGTTCGATAAAATACAATTTTGCGCGGGGGAAAGCTTTTCGGATCGAACTCATCATTAAACTCATTTCTTGTTTGGCAATTCGTGGCTCAAGTTGTTTGTTATTTACTCCAATGTTTAGCAGAATTTTTTTGGGCTGGGAAGACCCGTGGCGATAATGGCTAGCCATATTCCGAAAATGTTTGAACTGGGCACCAGGATAACATTCGACCTGAACATCAGGGTGTGGTTCTAGATTAATCCGAGAAAGATTTGAAGCACCCCAAAGAAGGACATTTTTGGTGACTTTTGGGAGGCGCCAGTTCATTTTCCCCTGTCTGTCAGAAGCAGTGTGCCTGAATTTATAGAATTTTGAATTTTGAACACGGCGATATGGTGTACGAAAACCGGCCGTTGGGGGTGATTTTGCGGTGTCAGCATAGGAGTTAGTACTAGAGACACCCGGGTTAGTTGGATTAGATGTGTTGGATGACGAGTTAGAAAGGCGGTTAGGCTGAGGAGAATTAGATAACCAAGTAGGGGTGGATGAGACCGAAGGAAGGTTATAAGTAGGAGGATGTAGAACAAGGGAAGATGGGGAATGCGACCTGGCAGTATGTGTCAAACTGGGCGAGTTTGGCAATGCTGGTGAGTCAACAGGCGAAGACGGAGACCGTGTGCTTGTAGAAGGCCGAGATGCCGGAGGAGTGGTAATTGGCTGACGAGCTCTACCCGAACGATTCTCCGACACCGTGGGATCGAGGTCCAAAATAAATTTCCGAAAGGCCGAGATAGTGGTTTCCGTTAATTTGGCTTTATGATTTTGTTTTCCCCATTTTAAGGCGTTAGAAATAGCACGGTCGAAGTCCAGGTCTTTAGAAGATTTGGCCGAAATGACCTGTGACTTCAGTTTTTGAAGACATTTTTTGTAATGTTTAACCAGCTCATGTAGACTTTTAGTTGCCCAATTTTGGTTTATCAGTCCAATGCCGAAATCAAAGTCAGAGTCTCGCTGAGCTGGTTTGAAGAAGCTGTTCATATCATCAACTCTTCGTATAAGTGATTTTGGGAGGGAGTCTTTAGCCAAATGCTCCTCTAGTAAACCAATGTGATGCAGGCACTGTAATACCTGATACAATACCTTGACCAGACGAGAAAATTCCGAAAATGTCTGATTGTCGGTATTTTTGGGGGTCGAATGGTTGGACTGACGTGGTCTACGAAATGTCTGTCCTTTGTTTTTAGGGCCGTAATTCCTGGCCATTTTGTCTGAATAATTTAGAGATGCAGCCGAAATTGTGAAGTAGAGCAAAATTGATTTGGAAGAGTGTTGAAAGTGATTAAAGGTCTGGGAAAGAAGAAACGGTTAGTAGGGAATAGATCTAAAATGTGTGACTACAGTATACTATACGGTAAACAGTACGGTAACTACCTATAACTTACAGTGTGATATTTTCCAGCACTATGATAAGCACTACATAGGATTGCTAAACAACAATGTAACTGAACTAAAGCGTGTTCAAGCAATTTGTCAACACAGAGATACCCGCGTAAGCAGATAAAACCTGAAAGGTAAATATGGTATTAATCATAAGCACTAAAAAGCGAAACTAAAATGTTACTACACTAAAGCATGTACGACTTAACTAAAGCCTTTTCAACTTAACTAAAGCACAAAGAAATAATTTGTCTACAAAAAGATACCTGCGTAAGCAGATAAAACTCTGAAAGGTAAATATGGTATTAATTAGAAGCATAAAAGTAATCTTACAGTCAGGCCAAAGTTTACACCGTCGCTGGCTAGAATATTTTCGGGTATGGGTGCCCGTCTTCAGTAACCAAAAAACAAGTCTGAAGACTCCCGGAAAATGTTCCCATTTTATATCCTCAAGCTTGTGTACACCAGGGTCCCATGTAGTGATTAGGCAGTGACACATGTTTCTCAAATACCATTATTTTAATAACAAAATCTAGATAAAAGTTGACTTAAGATAATCCCAGTTGAAAGTCACTCTAAAAGCATTCTAAATACAAAATTGTTGGCACCACTTGCTTCTACAACGGTTTTGTCAGCAGGTGGGCTTGTATTGACAATAATGCAAACAAGGTTAACTTCCGTAACATCTGAGAGGAGTTACGCAATTTTTAACTAGTACAGCATCGCATGACTCACAAAATGGCGCTTGATCAGATTACATCTGATTGGCTGTCGCAGTCCTTGTGATGCTTATTCTTGGAGATTCCCAACTAGCTGTGAGCTAGATTCAAAATACATTTGGTCAGTCCCACCGGTGTACCTGAGGTGGTTACAATTTGGGGACCTTGGCCATGGCAGGTTACGTGAGTGGTTGCGAATGGGGAAAAATGCGAACAATGCGCACCCCAGTTGGCTGGTTTAAACTCGGAAGGATGATCGTGCTTGACCGTGATCAAGCTGCAAATGAACAATGACTTTGACGAGCATCAATTCGCCAGCACGAAAAAGAGCTAAATGCACGATTGTCCCGAGTAGATGAATGAACTTGTTATAGATTTTATGTGACAATTGCATAATGCCACCACACACACACCTGAAATAAATTTTGCAGCATATAATAGTCGGCATACCGATTGCGATACAACTGAAAAGTTAGGTATAAAAATGCTTTCCAGTGACTTTCTGAGTTAATATTCACTTTATTTTATATTCCCAAAAATATTTCTCATTCTCACTTCTCCCTATTCTACGGAAGCATAGATAGGACATGGGTGAAAATTATAGAAAATTATCTTCGACCTCTGAATTCAGATATCCGGCGGCAAAGCTATTTATCAAACACCTTTCGACAGAAATCGTTGTATCAACTTCAATTCTGTTATCAAAGGCCGGGTGTGGCCTAAACTTGTAATGTGAATATATGTTAACATGAAAATGTATTCGTATGCATGAATGCATGTGTGTGTAAATATGTGTTTTGTATATATGTATGTATTTTATGTATGTATGTATGTATGTATGCATGTAGTAAGTCTTTGTCTTTGTTTGAGTGTGTATATAAATGTCCAAGTTAAATCTGTCAAAAACTAAACGAAATTTCAAATGGACATCAAAATGGAATAAAAATATATTAAAAAAAAAAAAAAAAAAAAGTTCAATTCTGTTTTACCTTATTTTTGTCAAATTTAAAAATAATATATTCCACGGAGAAAATAAATCTGTACGTGCTGAGCTGATTGACAAAACAAAAACGATGTATGTGTCTTTAAAAGTCGAAGCAAAAAAAACATGTTTTAAAACGGGCATGAATATTTCTGCAAGTACATGCACGTATGCAACAACTTGCACAGTGGGAAGCCAACGCCCGAGCTGCAAGATGAGTGCTAGCATGTCTGCGTCCCCGATGATCAGCGACGATTTATTACTTAGCATTTTCTTATCGTACATATGGTGGCCGAGAAGGGACATCGCTGTATTGTGTTATGAATTGGGACCGACACACGAAGGCAGGATGCGAAGTCGCGAAGGCAGGATGCGAAGTCGCGAGGGCAGGATGCGAAGTCGCGAGGCCAGGATGCGAAATCAAAACAGCGAAGCGCGAAGTCAGGATGCGAAGCGCGAAGTCAGGATGCGAAGTCGCGAGGCCAGGATGCGAAATCAAAACAGCGAAGCGCGAATCGCGAAGTCAGGACGCGAAGCGCGAAGTCAGGATGCGAAGTCGCGAGGCCAGGATGCGAAATCAAAACAGCGAAGCGCGAGGTCAGGATGCGAAATCAAAACAGCGAAGCGCGAAGCCAGGATGCGAAATCAAAACAGCGAAGCGCGAAGTCGATGCGAAATCAAAACAGCGAAGCGCGAAGTCAGGATGCGAAATCAAAACAGCGAAGCGCGAGGTCAGGATGCGAAATCAAAACAGCGAAGCGCGAAGCCAGGATGCGAAATCAAAACATCAGCATTGCGCATGATCCTATCAAAACGAGGCCGGTTTGTAACCCTGATTCCTAATATACATTGTAGGGGCAATTGAAGATTATTGCTGGTTGTTGTTATCACAGCAACGGATGAAGTAAAATTATTCTGATGTGTATCTTTTCTTTGCATTACTGATGTTTTATTGAAATTCACAAATGGTATTTGAATATATTTTCAGATCTGGTGTTTCGGGAATGATTAAAACCAACCCGAATAATTGATAATTTATACTGAAGCGCTCAAAGCTTGCTTAAGACTCTAAATCAGCCTGGTGACTGTTCAGGTTGACATTTTTATTCCAATCTTGCCAAATTTTCAGTTAGCCTGGTGTGTGAATGGGCCATACCATCTAAAAACAATTGAGAATTATTGCTTACACTGTAAAAACGCTGAGTAAACGTTCAACCATAAAGTGGATGTAACTCGGTTGCAACCATAAACTGGTTCAACGTAGCACCAAGCAAATTTCAACGTTGAACTGAAATGAGGTTAAACGTACAACCACGAAAAGGTGTAACATTGAACTGAAAGGTAAAGGTTGAACCAGTTTCTGGTTCAACGTTTAACCATGGAAAACCCTGAACCAAAATTTGGTGTTACCTATAACCAATTACTGGTTCAACGTATAACCAGATTCAGGTTCAATGTTTTCTCAGAAATAGGTTCAACGTACAACCACATCAAGGTTAAACGTACAACCACATCAAGGTTTAACGTTGAACTGAAATGAGGTTAAACGTTCAACCACGAAAAGGTGTAACGTTGAACTGAAAGGTAAACGTTGAACCCGTTTCTGGTTCAACGTTTAACCATGGAAAACCCTTAACCAAAATTTGGTGTTACCTATAACCAATTACTGGTTCAACCTATAACCAGATTCAGGTTCAATGTTTTCTCAGAAATAAGTTCAACGTACAACCACATCAAGGTTAAACGTACAACCACATCAAGGTTTAACGTTCATCCAGATGCAGATTTAAATGAAATCTGCACCGGATTGTTGTGGTGCAAATTGTACATGTATTTGCAGATTTAGTTAAATTCTAAATTCTTGCAAATACATCGGAACCATATGAGCAACCAAGCTACATCCCAGTGTTATTTCTTGCAGTCATCAGTGAAAAGTATATCAACCTGTAAGAAAGTGAAGGATATTTCAGAACATACATCAAGAAATACACACTAATTGAAATAAAATTAATATATTTAAATCATATTCGGATATAATCTAATAACAGATCTGATTTCTAACAATACGAATACCTAGCTTCATCTATATACAAGAGTTCATGTGGTATCGATATCTTTGCATATTTGTATCCCAAATCTGACGCCAGGGGGCGCTGCTTGGGGTGCGGCTATGAGTCGCTGGATGACGAATAAGGAACTGTGAACCGCGGTCTAACTTTATGAATGCTCTAAATAAACACTAGACTGTTTGCAATCAAATGAACAACTAAAGATATGAAAAGCTAATATGTAAACATTGAATTCTACCAATTCATGAATCACAGAAACCACAAGTAACAGGGGTTACAATAATGGGGAAGGGAGTCTGGGGAGGTTTAGTAACATCCAAGATGGTACCACCTACAATAAGTTTGATGCCTCCTTTTCAACTGATGTTAGACTCATAACACTCCTCATCTAAGGAATGAAAACTTCAAGATGCAAAATGATTATCATGATTATTATTAACTTTTTTTAGCTTACTGCTGTATGATGAAATATTACTGTATACATATGGCATAATTGTCTGTTAATATCACTGATCTGAAATATTTGAGTGAGCAAGTTAATTGCATTTTATCACAGTTTAGTTTTGGGACCTACATACATAGTTTATGTGTGTCCAACCTTCCTACACATAGTATAGGTGGTCAGACTTCACACAGCGACCTATGTATTCTGAGTACATGTTATATCACTGATTTGAGTGAGCTAGTTAATTGCATTTTATCACAGATTAGTTATGGGACCTATATACATAGTTTATGTGTGTCCAACCTTCCTACACAGAGTACAGGTGATCGGACTTCACACAGCGACCTATGTATTCCGAGTACATGTATTGTAATATCACTGATCTGGGATATTTGAGTGAGATAGTTAACTGCATTTTATCAGATTAGTTATGGGACCTACATACATAGTTTATGTGTGTCCAACCTTCCTACACATAGTATAGGTGATCGGACTTCACACAGCGACCTATGTATTCTGAGTACATGTTATATCACTGATTTGAGTGAGCTAGTTAATTGCATTTTATCACAGATTAGTTATGGGACCTACATACATAGTTTATGTGTGTCCAACCTTCCTACACATAGTATAGGTGATCGGACTTCACACAGCGACCTATGTATTCTGAGTACATGTAATATCACTGATTTGAGTGAGCTAGTTAATTGCATTTTATCACAGATTAGTTATGGGATCTACATACATAGTTTATGTGTGTCCAACCTTCCTACACATAGTATAGGTGATCGGACTTCACACAGCGACCTATGTATTCTGAGTACATGTTATATCACTGATTTGAGTGAGCTAGTTAATTGCATTTTATCACAGATTAGTTATGGGACCTACATACATAGTTTATGTGTGTCCAACCTTCCTACACATAGTATAGGTGATCGGACTTCACACAGCGACCTATGTATTCTGAGTACATGTAATATCAATGATTTGAGTGAGCTAGCTAATTGCATTTTATCACATATTAGTTGGGACCTATATACATAGTTTATGTGTGTCCAACCTTCCTACACAGAGTATAGGTGATCGGACTTCACACAGCGACCTATGTATTCCGAGTACATGTATTTAACATCACTGATCTGGGATGATTGAGAGAATTATTTAATTGCATTTTATCACAGTTTAGTAATGGGACATACTTGCATAGTTTATGTGTGTCCAACCTATCACTGATCAGGGGTATTTGAGAGAGCCAGTTAATTGCACATTATCACAGTTTAGTTTGAGTGAGCTAGCTAATTGCATTTTATCAAAGTTTAGTTATGGGACCTAAATACACAGTTGAAGTGTGTAAGACCTTCCTACAAAGAGTATAAGTGGTCAGAATTCACACAGTGACTTATGTACCCGAGTCAAATTATATTACACAATGTATTAATGATCTGGGACATACAGAGTCATAATATGGTAAATAAAAATTTATATCCACCTTCCTGTACAGAGTACATGTAATGGTGGTCAGACATTGACTTTTGTATCTGAAGTCAATTATTCGTCATGTATCGATGATTTGTGATATATCGAGTGTTGCATTGTTTTCTTGTATTCAACATCACAGTTAATTCATAGTAAACAACACCCTTGTCTTCTCATCTACATGTAGCTGCAGAGTGTTATGTTGGGCCATCTGCTTCAACAGATGAGAGGGCTACAGGTATATCCACATTGTTCATCATTCTATCACAGTAATGAGACTTTGTTTGCATACGATGGTGTCACTTTTCTATCACCAGTAGTATGCCGGCCATTGTGGTTGATTTTTTTGTAAGGGTGTTCAGGAATGGTGAAGATTCAACACAGTTCCATTTTGTTCCTCTTCTACATTGTATATGTAATATGGTACCACAGCTTTAGCCTGAATATTTGTTGTATCACATTACCATTTCATCTTTTCTGTCACATCCAATGATACCGGTAGCCATTATCTTGTGATGCAGGCATGTCAGAGACCAATTATTTCACACAGTCCAAGTTATGAAATAATGCACACACTTCCACCATCACCCGAAACCCTGTAATGTATCATCCGAAACCCTGTAATGTAATGATCCGCACTGTGACGTGTCTCTGATCTTTCTTGCAAGCAGTTGGTCCTATTAAACAAATAAAGAATTGTGCAATATAATTTGTCTTCACTATCCTGTCAATATAAGCTTACATTTGTAAGTACCATTCTACAGGGGTTGAAATGTTTGTAAAACTTTACTTGTCCCAGGTGACAAGGGACTATTTTTTTTTACTTGTCACCTTGTTGACAGTAGTTGTCTCAAAATATTACCAAGTTTTGACTTCCTTATATAACCGTGTTCTAATTTTTCATGAAATAGAACAACCAATTAGATTCAGACTTTGTTCTGTTATTCTTTTAGTGTATTTATTTGGGTAGTAGAATACACAGACAGACAGACTACACCATGTATACAGACAAATTACCATTTTGATTGGCTTAGGTGAAGGAAAGTAATTAGGATAATCAGCGTCGTCTGCCGATTTTTGTAATTTGTCCCCGAGTTTTGCAATACACAGAAAATTTATCGTACAGCTTTAAAACTTCACACAGTATATAAACTAAAAAAAAAAATTCCCCCATATGTAATTAATCTGGGAATTGACGAAAATCACCAATACCTACCATGTTATTTTGGGGCTACGATGACATTGACCTGCCAATGTTATATAACATGCAGACTTGGTGTCATGGCGTCAAAAAATAACCTACAAATCTCCCATCTAATTGCTGTTTTCGCGATTTGTTGAGAACTACTGGAAGGATTTTCTTGATACTTTGGAATAAAATTAGTACTTTTTATTTTATTTCCTGTGTGAAGTTTCAATATCCCCCGATCAATTGTCTCCGAAATACCGCCGGATATATTATCTGTGACAGACAGTAGAACCAGTATTTTTACAAGGGAAAGAATGTTTTCAATATCATGTGAGTCACTCTTTCGACGGATAATTTTGGCAAGAAATTCTTGATTGTTCTGCCTTCTTGTGACTGGGATTTCATTCCGACGTTTCAGAAAACGATCCATATTACTGTCGAAGAATAGTTGCCACTAACGCTCTATTCAACCAAAATGACCGAACCACCATGACCAAACGTGTTATCGCTAGGCTGCATTCAGATTCTATCAGCTACGCTGATTGGCTGGATGGAGTTATTAGACTAATGAAATCGCGCGTACCATAATCACTCGACTTGTCACATGGTTATTTTCTATCTTCGCGCACAGGAGAGCGGTTTTCAAAACGACAGTCACAACAACGACATCGGTCATACGGGCCATGAAATCACATAAATTTTATCAACTTCGAGGCCTGCGGAAACTATGCTACACACATTGTTTTGTTAGGCGAAGTATATATCTGTTACAAATAAAAACGGCACTTTATGGCTTTGTTGTCGCAGGCGACAAGTCAGTTTTCTTTTTACTTGTCACTTGCGAAAATCACTTGTGAGCATCATATATCTGATTATTAGCATTGAAAATGACAGATTATTCCTTACATCTTCAATCGTGATAAAATCCATCACAAGATGATGATGTTCACTCTGTGGGAGCCATATACACTGTCGCCTCCTTCATCTTCCTCCAACAGTCATGGCTTCTTTCTGACCTTCTCCCTGTTACACTTTCTGTAGGAGAAAATATTAAATGGAGTAAGATCTAATATAACTAATTTATTCATAAAGGTTGGGGGAAATATCCCGATTTTCATGACAAGCACTCACTCACTCGGCCCCTCGCAACCCCTGGCAATTTCTCATGCCACCACCCTGCCTCGGGAATATCTCATGAAATCAATCCCACATGGTCTTGCCACATAAAAATAGTATATATTTTCACCACCCCCCCCCCCCTCCTCCCCCACACACACACTTTACCACCATGCCCCCTTATCTGGATTGGAAAAAAAATCATAATTACTAACATGGATATTATAGTATACTAATTTGGTAGCTACCACCCTATGTTGCATGTTTGTAAATCTCATCCATTTGCCTCTTGACACCCCCCTCCCCCCTAACTGGATGTGTGTGTAGTGGGCATGGTGGGGGGGAGGGGTTATGTAGTGGGCATGCTGGGGGTGGGGGGTTATGTGGTAATACATGGTACAGTTATGATGTATCATTTATCAAGTCTTATCAATGACTTCTCAAATTTTCTTTGATTGTGTCCTTGTAATGTATTCACTTACCGGTACTACTTGTCATCCATCATGGTGTATTTCATAAACATCAAAATGACTTCTTCGTCGATCAGGCACTAGGGCAGCTGGACTTCTCACACTTCTCACTTGATCACTGGATAAACAGTTACACAATGTTGACATGATATTACCCCATTGGACACAAAATGTTGCCAACATTTGATACAGTCTTACGACATTATGTAACTATTATAAATTCATTGGACTGATTAGAATTTCAGGCAAAATTGAGGGGTGACTGAATGTTAATAGATGTTTTGAATTATTATAGGATTATAACATGCATAGGAATTTTTTTTGGAATAGGAGATTAATGCATATTAGTTTGCAAGGACCTTAGAGTTCAACAAGCCACAAAGCGTATTGCAAGTATTTTTGTGGACAACGCGGCTGATAATTACTGGTATCCATATGTATATAGCTGTTGACCTATGCAGATATAGTGACAGTTTAATTAATTCTTTTTTGGAAATACATAGGAAATTATATAGCCTGTAAGGGCCTTAGATTGCACTCATCCACAACTGGTATGGAAAAACGACATGCTAAATGTAATAAGTGATTGGAAATTGCAAAATACCGCCAAGTGGTAACAGTAAATTATATCAATGACATATTAAAACAGACAACAGACAGCAAAATTCTTTCACGCAATGAATAAATGAACGGAGAATGAACAATGAAGCATAGCCCAGTTTTCGACACAGCTTCGATTTCAAAACATAAAGCGAAAGCAACGGGGACGAGATATCTGTGCGTAACGTATTCAGTTCAAACAATTGTTTGTCCATATTACTTACCAGAAAACAGATGTAACGGGACGAGTAATGTTCATTGTTAAGCTGCCAACAACACCACACGTTCTCTCTCCTCCTCACACTGCAATCCAGTAGGTGGCGCTTCATAAAACGAAGGACGATAACCGATGACCAGTTGAACCATAGTCCAGTTGAACGTTGAACCAAAAAGTGGTTCTTTGGACGACCACCGCGGGAAAAACAATAACGAGGGCGGGAAATACGTTGAACCGAAAAACAGTTGAACGTATACTCGGTCGAGAATAATTTTGACCCACACAACAGTAATACGTCTTTCATTTTTTATAACTTCTATGATTGTTTCTGACTGTTGATAGGCTATTTTATGAGCGAAAATAGTAATATGCCATCAAAATAAGTGCATAACAGCGAAGTTTCCCAAATCGACACGCGTTATTAACGACTTGGACATTCAGTTTTAAGCATAACCACATGGTTTATTTGGAAAAGTCTGCAGAATTTAACTTAATATTAATAAGAATATTACTCCCTGTTCTCAGATATTCATATCCCATTATTTCGGTCATGTTGGTGTCGTTTTACCATGCACGGAGTTTCATGTGGTTGAACGTATAACCAGTTATAGGTTGAACGTAGAACCAATAATAGGTTCAACGTTTACGCCCAAGCTAGTATCATGTGGTTATACGTAGAACCAGTTATAGGTTGAAAGAAGAACCAATAACAGGTTCAACGTTTACCTCCATGCAAGCATCAATATATGCTTGAATTCGAACTGAAAACGTTCAACCAGATTCCGGGTAAACGTTTACTGTCATTAAAAATTGGTTCAACGTTGAACTGATAACAGGTTGAACATTTACTCCCTGAAATTGGCCGTTTTTACAGTGTACGGATTATAGCACACGGAGATCAATGAACGTCATTTGTGACTATCAACCGAAGGCATTAATGACGTCACGTGATCATGTTACAGGTTAATTAATCAAACTCTATCAGACATTTTTTACGTTCTGCTTCACGCCTCTCAGCGTAGCGCAAAGCACCTCGGAAATTTATATCTGACGGTCGTAATTGATAGATGAAGTGCCAAGTTATAGTAAAACACCAAGTAACAATCCGATCCCCATCGTCTGGCGAGGGGGACCATCTACGCTAAAAACACGGCGTGAACAACAAAGTTTTCTCAAATCCATATCCTATCGATCACCACCGTTTATTTGGGTCTTCGGGAGGATATAATTGATTTAACAGCATAAATTCACACACATAAACGTTTCCTTCCAGCTATCTCTGTTCACCTGAATGATTTCGCGCAGTGAGGTCAATGAACATGCGTACACGATACATTTAAATGAGGTCACGTGACTCTCTTTCGGACCCCGAAGTCATCGTCGCACTACCACAATATGTGGTCGGATGTTTGCAGAGCTAGTGCTGTTGTGGTAGTGCGACGAAGGCTTGGGGGTCCGAAAGAGAGTCATTTAAATGTATCGTGTACGCATGCTCGTTGACCTCACGGTGCGAAATCATTATAAATGAGATAAACCGCAATCTCACGTTCGGCTATTTCCGTATTGGCTGTTTTCGCAGCTAAAGTGAGTTCTGGGGCTAGATTGGATAAACAGAGATGGCTGGAAGAAGACGTTGGTATGTGTGGATTTATGCTGTTAAATCAATTATATCCTCTCTAAGACCCAAATAAACGGTGGTGATCGATAGGATATGGATCTGAGAAGACAATATGTGGTCGGATGTTTGCAGAGCTAGTGCTGTTGTGGTAGTGCGACGAAGGCTTGGGGTCCGAAAGAGAGTCATTTAAATGTATCGTGTACGCATGCTCGTTGACCTCACGGTGCGAAATCATTATAAATGAGATAAACCGCAATCTCACGTTCGGCTATTTCCGTATTGGCTGTTTTCGCAGCTAAAGTGAGTTCTGGGGCTAGATTGGATAAACAGAGATGGCTGGAAGAAGACGTTGGTATGTGTGGATTTATGCTGTTAAATCAATTATATCCTCTCTAAGACCCAAATAAACGGTGGTGATCGATAGGATATGGATCTGAGAAGACAGTAAGTTACTAAACTCAGTTGTCCACTCCGTATTTTTAGCGTAGGGGGATCGGATTTTTACTCGGTGTTTTACTATAACTTGACACTCCATCTATGAATTACGACCGTCAGATACAACATCAATTCATAGATGGTTTCCTCCATCTAGGTTATTTAATGGCAATATGCCGTCGAACGCTATACGTGACAAAGGACGTAACAAGCCTTGTATGCGTTGTAGGTCTATGCGCCGCTGACGTGATGGACATGGCGCTTCCTATTTCGTCAATCTCTATATCTTTGCGTTTATGTGGTGCGAATGTTCATTGGGCGTTTGCAGTCCTATCAGTGATATGCAGTGATATCACATTTACGACTCGATATCGTTTCCATACATTTTCGATTAAAATTTCATTTTGTACCTATTTTCAGGATCTTTCATCTACTACAACATAGAAGATGAAGACTCGTCTAGGCGTATCAGCATGGGCACTGATATTTGTGTTTCAAATGACGTACGCTGCTAAAGTGTTGCTCATACCTAACCCCATGTACAGTGTGTGTTTTGAAGTGATGACCGTTGGAGAGGAGCTCCTTCTAAAAGGTCACGAGGTCGTGGTATATCAGATGGAAGGGTTCGTCAAGATCTGCCCCGGGAACAACGGCATGAGAGTGATCACGTACGACGATCAGGGACTCAATCTCACAGAGGCGACGAAAAAATGGGAAAATTTTATGGAATCTGTGTTTTTAGGAAAGACGAGCGTGAAGACGTTCATGAACATCATACATATGGGTCAGGGACAGGAGAAGATATGCCAATTGGCGCTGGGTGACCCGGTTGCTTTGCGAAGGATTGAGGAAGAAAAGTTCGACTTTGTTTTAATCGATGGTTCTACGCCAAACGCATGTTACGCCGTCATTCCATATAAACTTAACATCCCTTTCGCGTCCGAGTCTGGCCATCATATCACATGGCCGAACTATCGTCCGTTTATGCCCAATATTGCTGCAGATGTGATGACCCCGCTCTCAAACGACATGACACTGCCAGAAGTTCTCTATAATGCCTTGGCTATAATGGGGAGATATTTCTACATGATGTATACACTTCCTATAGAACACGTGAATAAATATGCTCCAGAAATGAACCGCAAAGAAGTCATAGATCTGCTCTTCACAGCCGATCTCTACTTAGACAACGAAGATCCCATTCTGGGATACGCTGTTCCACAAATGCCCAGGGTTGTTCAAGTGGGCGGATTGCTGACGAAGCCTGCAAAACCACTTCCGGTGGACATTGAATCGTTTCTCAACAAATCTGTGAATGGAGTAATTTTGGTCTCATTTGGCTCAAGCGTTCACATTCCAAAGGAAATTGATGAGAAATTCACAAGAGCCTTCTCACAGTTGAACATGTCGGTGTTGTGGAAGCACAATGTGGATGAAACAATCGGGAACATTAAAAAGATGAAATGGATTCCACAAAATGATATTCTTGCTCATTCAAATGTTCGACTTATGGTATATCACTGCGGCAAAAACGGGGTCTACGAGGCCCTTTATCACGGCGTCCCACTCGTGTGTTTTCCGGCTATGTACGATCATCCACAGATGGCGACAAGGCTGAGACACTGGACAGTGGGTACCTCACTGGAATTTAATTCTTTCACTTCAGATGATCTCAGGGATGCCATCAACGAGGTGTCCTACAAGCAAACGTACAAAAACAATATGATGAAACTGTCCAAAGCGTTCCACAGTTATCCGTTAACTCCCCGCCAGAGGGCAGGTTATTGGCTGGATCACGTGATCACCCACGGTAGCGCCCACTTGCGATCTAGTGGCGATAAGATGCCAGCGTATAAGCTGATGATGCTAGATTTATACGTCCCGCTTTTCGTCATTTTTCTTGTAATAATCAAGATAACACTCGGGTTATTCCGTAAATTCTGTCGGCTGTTTACAAGGAGGAGCATAGTAAACAAGCAGAAATCTCATTAACGGCATATTTTAATTAAGCAATAAAATATATCAATACATATGTATGTGTATACATATGTATATAGCATAACTGTCGATTTGACATGCATTTCATATAGATCAGCTCACGCAGTCCTGTCTTCAGATTGGGGTCATCGTTGTATGGCAAAACAGATGTTTGTAGAACAGACGATCAACAACAATTACATGTTATTCTGGGATGTTCGATGACCAGTACCCCCAAACTAAAGCTGAGAAATCTTGTGGGTTGCAATTAATTACATACGACTGAATTGAAAACAAGTCATAAGCCTGTCATATCATTTTATCACGTTTCTGTTTTATTTGTTTAATGCTGTTATTGTTGTGGCATAGCATGACTTGAATTAAATACTTTACGATATTGATGAATATATTTGTGAATATCTCGTTATTTTAAAAGGACCTGGCGCGCTTGGGGGAGGATTGTAGCAACTACTAATGACACAATCGTCGCAATTGCGTCAATTGTGTCATTAGCAGTTGTCAGGTCGTCAGCTAATGTCGTAATTGCGTCATTAGCAGGTGACTCTACATGCAGAGTCAACCAATAATGACGCAATTACGACATTTGTGTCATTAGTGGTTGCTATTGCAAGTACATGTATATCAAAGATTTAGTCATACATCATGTGTGATATATTTTTGCCTCAAATAATCACTGTTTCTCTGTTGTGACAATAAACGTCAACATGCTCGCCACCATGTTTTTTAGTGACAGAGTCGCCTGCTATTGCCACAATGCAGTTGTGACATTAGCTGGCGACCTGATAACCGCTAATGACACAATTGTCATAACTGCGACAATTGTGTCATTAACAGTTGCTACAATAGTAGGATTCGTCCACAAAGTTATTCTGGAAATCCAGTCGGAGAATGAAGAATGGTGTAGACATCGTTTTCCCCGTTTATATGGGCAGAACATATGAAAAGTAGTTCGTTCATGTGCAAAATAGACTGTAGAATCAAGACATTAACAGACAGTGTCAGCGTGCTGTTCCAGCTGTCTCCCATCCAGCGATTGGTCATTCGTCCCGCGCCATTTTAAATTAAGAGGAGTGAGTGAGTGAGTAGGATTTAACGTCGTTTTCAACATTGTTTCAGTCATATCACGACGGTGCCTACATGTGCCAGAACACGAGAGTGTCCACAGTTCCTATTATTCTGGACACTGATCAGCCCAGTCAGCACAGTAAATTAAGAGGAGCATTCTCAATGGATCAGTATTCATAGGAGCCATTCCAATCGTCAAACACAACCACATGACTGCCTGAATACCCATGAGGTAACCTCGCCTCGTTTTCAATATCAAAATCTGCCGTCTGACTGGGAAAATGTTGTTGCTGCATCAGCCAGTCATTGGCCCTCCGTGAGTGAGTCCAATACTATAGGCTAATGTACAAAACTGAAGTTGTTCGGCCGGATTCAAACTGAACCGTGTGTGCGTGAGTAGTATACAAAACCCCCATTGACGTGCATTTTGCCGGGGGAGATAACTCTTGGGAAGGTCACGGGGAGTTCCGACAGGGGGCGCCACCAGCTCAAGAGACCAAAAACTACCTCCAACACAAGAGAGCTCCCCGCAAAGTTCACTATAGTTCCGGCAACATTTGACCTCGAATTCTTCTGCAGTGATGCGGTCTGGTGGTCATGCGGTCGTGGGGAGAAGCTTCCGCGTACAGAAAGTAGTCCCAAATACGTGGGGACCCGGGGGAAAATTCTCCAGGCCGCTAGGGGCCCCTAGTGGATCGAATGGGTCGAGTGAGGTATCCACGCTCCTCCAGCGCTATCCAGTTATGGGTGTTTTCACAGAAAAAAATAAAAAAATAAAAAGCGGAACACGGACTCGTACAATTATATGTATTATACAATATACGGGAAAATGCCTGCATGGGGTATGGGGGTGGTCATTTTTTTGAGTGGGGGGGGGTAGTGTTACTATGGGTTGTTTGGTCTTGTTTTTCTCGTCTCGCCACGAAAAACACGATGGGAAGGGTCTCGGAGCTAAGTGGTGAAATTTCTTGAAAGTACCGGGTAGGTCTGTATATAGGCCTATACTGGCTATGGGGAGGTCCATACTGGGAAATTTTTCGTGGGTTTTACTATGGGTTGTTTGGTCTTGTTTTTCTCGTCTCACCACGAAAAACACGATGGGAGGGGTCTCGGAGGTGAACGATGAAATTTTTCGAAAAGTACCGGGTAGGTCTGTATATAGGCCCATACTGGCCCATACTGGCCCATACTGGCTATGGGATGGGATAGGTCCATACTGGGTAGACGTTTTGGGGTCTATGTGAGCCCCTAGTGGTCCCATGGTGTCGTATGAGGTCTTATTTTGAAGCTCTCGTAGAAGAGCATCCGACTGGACTAATGTATCGTCCGTTTTCAATATTCTGCGCAGGCATTT